>CAVNYN010233690.1:0-19096 GCA_963692815.1 Nyctanthes arbor-tristis
TCTTTTTCTTGACTGATCTAATGATTGTTCTTGCAGGATGGGGAACAAACGAGGGGTTGATCATATCAATTTTGGGACACAGAAATGCCGCCCAGCGCAAGATGATTAGGCAGGTTTACGCCGAGACTTATGGAGAAGATCTACTCAAAGCTTTGGATAAGGAACTCACCCATGATTTTGAGGTACTTTTAAGTAGAAGCAGATCAATCATGTTTTTGTATTTTTTGATGATCTGAGTAAAGAAACGACGATGCATTTTGGCTTCAAAATATATGGCAGAGACTTGTGTTGATCTGGATACTGGATGCTCCCGAACGGGATGCATATTTGGCTAACGAAGCAACAAAGAAATGGACAACGAGCAATCAAGTTCTTGTGGAGATAGCTTGTACCAGGTCTCCAAAGGAACTTGTTCTTGCACGGGAAGCTTATCATGCTCGTTTTAAGAAATCTCTTGAGGAAGATGTTGCCTATCACACCCATGGAGAATTCCGCAAGGTACAGTTCTGGCTTGCATTTCACTTTGAGAAGTTATAAGAGTATCAATTTCCCTTTAACACAAGTTAGTTTTAGTTATGGTATTTGGTGATTCTTTCAGCTTCTGGTCCCTCTAGTGAGCTCATACCGGTATGGAGGAGATGATGTGAACTTGAGTCTTGCAAAAACCGAAGCTAAACTACTCCACGAGAAGATTGAGAAGAAGGCTTGCAACGATGACGACCTCATTAGGATTTTGACCACGAGGAGCAAAGCACAGATCAATGCCACATTGAACCAATACAAAAATGAATTTGGGAACGACATAATCAAGGTAAGGGAGTAGAACTGTGTTCTTGTTGATTAAGGTAACTGTTCCAGAAAGACAAGACAAGTTACATGTACAAAAACTAATGGGCAGGATTTAGAAGCTGACGAGAAGGACGAGTTCATTGCACTAATAAGAGCCACCATTGAATGTTTGGTCTATCCTGAGAAGTACTTTGAGAAGATCCTTCGTCTTGCGATTAACAAGCAAGGGACAGATGAAGGAGCTCTCACGAGAGTTGTTGCTACTCGGGCTGAGGTCGACTTGAAGATCATCAAGGATGAGTACCACAAAAGGAACAGTGTGCCACTTGAACGTGCTATCGCTAAGGACACGAGTGGAGACTACGAGAAAATGCTCTTGGCTCTGCTTGGGCACGATGAAGCTTGAGCCGAGGTAGCCCCATGGTTTTGTTAAACGATCTGTTTTAATGTGTTGCCATCTCCTGCTTTGTGTGTCTTTGTTTCTGCGTGTTTCACTGGAGCCAAACTACATGCCACATGTAGAGCACTTGTGTGTAAAACTCTGAGTTATCGTGAATAATATTATCTATGTTCCACCCGGGGAAAAATCAACAAATCTTGTGATGCATAAAAATGCTTATTTTATTACACTTGAAAATCCCTATATTTGCTTTTCAGTAAGTTCTGATTGAATTAATACGTACAAACAATCCAAATGAAACACATTGACCTAATAAAAACCCAATGTGTTCTAAAATGTGTGATGAGGCAGTGTTTTAAAAAGTTAGCCTAGACCGCACTTAAGCTTTAAGCTCGACGAGCTTTTTGCCACGCTTTACGGCTTTATGACACATTGATCGCGCTTTAGTGCTTCTAACCTCAATGCTCAACCTCAACGTTTTTTTAATGCTTTATGCTTTTTAAAAGCTTGAACACACCCTAAGGCACCGGCAAGACTAAGAAATGCATACATCATATTATAAGCATAGTATAAGACATGTAATTTACCAGAATCGCACCTACAGCAGTAGTACACGATAAAATAGAATTTCAGAGACTGAATTCAGGTCAGATATAGCCCAGTAACTTCATCAACATGAACAGAGTCAGAGGACTTGAAGAAAAAAGTACCAATCCAATTAGCCAACTTTATAATAACACTGATCAACGTGCTAACCAATCCTAAAACATACCAAAGCCCACAAACATGAAGTGAATCATATTAGAACAGATCCCCTTCTAAATAAGGTATAAGACAGACAACCGATATTGACGACATATTATAAGAAAAACACAGATTGTATGAAAACAAATCCCGTCTAATAAGATTGACACAAATAAACAGTTGAGTTAGACCTAATAAGTTACACCAGAGCAATGCTGCTTTCACCACCCGGGGGCTTACGTACACCACCTAGGTAGTCTCGAGATTCAGCTTTCCCATCGGCAAATATATTACTGCCACTCATTTCTCGTAATTTTGCTGAACTCAGAGGCTTTTCAGCAGATGCAGCTGGCGCGTCTCCCTTGAAAATGTCATTTCCAGAAAGCTCTGCAAATTTTTGGTTAGGAATTTTCTTTGCCGTCTTAACAACAGAATCTTCATTCGTAGCACCGTTCTGGCCACCAACAAACCCAACAGTGAGAGAACCCGTTAGCAACTGTTATGCATTAACCATAACAAAAAGGGCATTTATGCCATTAAATATAACTTAAATAAAACCATCATCCACTTTACTTTCTAGCTCAACAAATTCATGTACAAACTCAATGGCATGGTTGACATTGCAGGTTGGTCGAGATTTAGTAGCCTCAAGGATGATTATCATCTGACAGAATTTCTGAATGTTCCAATCAAATTCAGAAAATATATATGCAAAAGAGTCCAATTTATAGAAAAGAAAAGCTGTCATTTATGTTCAGCACACTGTGATTAATGAACTAAGACAAAATTATTTACGGAACTTTAGAGTTTGTATTTCCCATGTCAATATTTCATCAAATAATTTTTATTCTTTTCTTCACAGATTTTATCAGTTGAGGAGCACAGACTATAATTTATGATATATTCTATTCATGAAATAAAAAAGAGTAAATGTGCTTACATTATTGGATGTAGGCTCTCCAATAGTAATGCTTTCTCGTAAGGCCAATGCACGAGCAGCCGACGGACGAGGTTGAATTTCAGGTGGTGGGGCAAAAATATCATGCCCACTTAGCTCCTTCATTTTGCCATCTGAAATTTGTTTCTTCAACATTGCCTCAGAATCACTTTCTAGAGTCCCACTTAACTCACGCTGCTTTGCCACTTCAGGCAAAGTAGTGGGCTTCTTGGGAGAAACTGTTTCTTCTTCAGCAAAGGAAATGTGACTGATTCCTGCCAATGCTTGCTAATAATAACAATTCAACTATCAAGAGTAGGTTATAGGTGTTCAAAGCACGTCACACATCAGAATTCGTATAGAAAGCTTAACCAAAAAAGATCTCAAATCATACCTGGTACATCCGTATTCCAGTTTTGTTTGTTGAGCTCTGCTCATTATCCTCAGATTCTGATGCTCCATTTTCTCCCTTGAATATACCACTGCCAGTCATTTCCTTCATTTTGTAGTCTGAACATGGTTTCCTGGAACGTCCCAAGCACCAAGTGTCTCATCATTTAAATGGCTATACCATGCCACTACATATGGCAAAAACTACCACTTGCATCTAGTTTTAACATCAAACCTTGAACTACCAATGATGAGAACCATATCACCAAAACACATAAAATGTTTGGAAAGATGTGACATATGTTTTCACAGAGCCACCGTGGATCATAGACATAATAGGAGGTTGCTAATTTTTTATGCCAATCAAAATTTAAAAAAAGAAAAAATGTGCTGCATTCTTCTTCATTCAAGCTAATGGTCATCATCATGCTTATTAACATTCTACATTATATATTTCTGTAGAACTTTTAATATAGTATTCAATCGGAATGTAAGACCAACAGTATAGCTCGAGTTGGTGATGAAGAAGATATATTAAGGAAAACAAAACCTTAAGAATTAATGTAAGAATTGAGATTTCAGTCGAAGGCATAAAAAGATTTCAGTAGCTGATTGACTAAACGATAAGATAGATAGAAAAATAATTGACTGCTTCAGGAATTATCTTCTTCTAAAACGTGATAGGAAAAGCGAATAAATTCAAAAACGAAATAACAAATGAGAAAACCATGAATATAATAATAATGCATCCAAAATTTAACAAGAAAACAAAAACACAAGAGAAGAAGATTTCGTACCATGGCATTTATTGCTAAACACTGATAATCAGAAAAAGAATATATTAAAAAATAAAATGAAACAAATCAAAATCTACAAAAATTTAACAAATAAATACACAAATCGAGCTAGATCTCTAACCTTTTATTCAAGCTCTCGACTTCCTCATCGGTAACCTGGCCGCCAAATACCACCTTTCTGATCCCATCAGACGGCTGCCATTTATTGTTTTATAGTTCATGAAACCCCAAAAAGAAAAACATTTAGATTCACCAAAGAAACAAGCAAGTTAAATAGTTCTGTGAGATGTATTTGACTTTACCTGGTGGGAACGGACGGAGGAGCGGGAAGCAGAGGCGGTGGCGGGGGAATATTCCGGCGGATTCTCAGACCAGGTAAGCAGATCTGCCGTTGATGTGTGAGGCTTCCTCACCGGCGTGCTCTTCTCCATTTCAAAAATAATTCTTTTGCCCAAAAAATAAAGCCCAAAACCAAACCAAAATGCTCCTCCTTTTTTCCTGAACTAAATAAATCAAGACAGCTCCTTTTTCTTATTGTTCCAAACCTCGAGATCTGTGTACGATTAATCAAAATGACGATGATTTGGTTCGTGTTCCTCAGATTTTCTCGGTTTCTTGTGCAACGTTTGTTGGGTGGTATAGAGAGAGAAAGAGAGAGGTGTACAGAGACAGAGTTACAGTGAGGAAGTGCCAGCGACAAGAACCCAATAGTCAGAGTTGGATTGAATTCGTTTGAACTTTTTATTCCGCTCTCAGTTTTAATACTTTGTTTCTACGGGAGCATGTGCGATGGCTCTACAGGCACGTGGCTCTGGCAGAATGAGCCCCCATTTGTATTCTTCTATTCCAATAATGCCCCTAACATGTGTTTCTCATCTCCACCCCTGTCGCTTATTTCTGAGATTTGTTCTTCAATTTTATGACAAGGAACCCAAATCCTTCACAAATATTGCATTCACATCTTCAATCTTAAATACCTTATTATGTGTGGAACTCAACTTGATTGGGGGGGGGGGGAAGACTTGATGGAAAAACGTTTGCTTGAAGAGAAAGAGTTGTCTAATTCAAAGAATAAAACTATATGAAAAGAATAACGTTTGATATAATTTGAATAAATCTATATTCATATTATAATTTTTATTTAGTGCACCGTGCACCACATTTCAATTAAACCAAAGTTTCCTTTTTGTTTATAACAATTTCCAAAAGCGTTGAATAACATCCAAAATAAATGGTTTTGAATATTCTTGCTCTTTGAGCTAGACATTATTTTTCCTAGTAATTCCACGTCTAATAATTGTTTGATTTGAAATTTATCATCGTTAATGGTTGAGGATAATGTTTCTTATCTTGTGAAGGATTGAGGATATGTGGAGAAATTTTCCCTAACTTTTAACAATTAGATATTGTCTTTTAAAACTATTTGGCTTTTTTTTTTTGTTCTAAAAGAACTTTTTTTAGAAAAGTAATAGCACGCATTGGCACCTCATATTTACTTTATAACATTTAATAGTGTTTAAAGAATCAAGTTAAGAATAAATCTTGAAGAAATTGCTAGTAATAATACTTGAACGATATCACATTAAAATGCTAAAAACAAATGAACTTTGGTAGAAATAAAATGACAAAATTGGAGGGCCTCCCTGTGCAAATATAAATCAGGGGCTAATAAGGAAAAAAGGGAAGGTGAGATGTGAAAGGGCATATACGTCCCGTAGAAGTATTAACGGTCCGGATGTAAAGGTCAAGTAAACCCCACGCACGGGGACACAAATTTATCCGAGTTTGCTTGTGCCCTACTGTAACGGAACATTTATATTTCAATTTTTCAAAATTCCCCTTTTCTATAATTGCACCTACTCTTTTGAAATGTGAAATCATGCCCCTTATACACGAAATCATTTCCGGTAATCCTATCTAATGATAAACTTACATGTAGGCACAAAGTACTCAATTAATTGATTAATTAGAATTTTTATATTTTTATTGTTTTTATTGACCAAGAGTATTAAAGATTTTTCCTTCAAATTTTCCTTTCTCCAGGATATGGAAAAATTGATTTATGCTCATTATTGGATTACATTCAAGATCCTGTGATAACTTCATCATTAGAGTTAATACTTCAAAATTTTATGGTCATTATGAACTTCACATACCTGAAATGTATGTTCCGTATAATCAAATGTGATTTGGTAAGGGAGCACAGTGTCAAAAATCAACATGAATTGAGCTTGTCACACGAGAGCACAGACTTATCCTTACAAGTTCAAACTCAATTTCTCGACTTGGATTCAATATCAGCTTCGTGTATTTGGTCTCACCTTAAATGATTTTATTTGTACTTCAGAAGAAATGAATCACTTACTCTCTCAAACCATTATTAAACAGTAAAAGAGTCCTAAGAGAGCGCTTTAATCTCTAATAATATTGTAACATTTTTGGAAAGTATTTTGTCCACGATCCCCCAATCGATTGCCCCCTGTGAATCCAATGCCTGAGTTTCATGATTATTCCACAAGCAAGGTAGAGTTTTGCAGGTGAAAAAGAATTGGTAAAAGATGGCATTAGCAGAGAAAAGAACAAACATGTCATGGGGGTTATAATGACCCCAACCTCATTGCCATTTCAACCTGACTTGGGAAACACAACAAAAACTAGTACAAATTATAGATTCCTTAAAAAATGTACAATCATTTCATCCTTTCAAGGTTCATCCTTTCAAGGTTTATTTGCCATTTCTTTAACATTATTATCTTCTTGTAATGGTCATTAGTTTAATTCTCCTACAATGAAGTTTCTTAATCAACGGATCATTTGAAGCTTGTTAGTTAATAACCTAATACTTTATTTGTTATTTGACCATCTATCGAATTATCGTTCAATGTCACGGCTGGTAATAAGTCATCATTTTCACATAAACAATACTGATATAAGGTGAAATGGTACTAAGTAGGTATGATTTTAATGAAATAACTCTTTTTATATTGCTTTCAAGTTAGAAAAGATGTAATCGCCTAGTAACACGTCGAAAGAAATTCCAACCCTTCTTTTGCGGTACATTAGCATTCTTACCAAGTGCTAGGTGCCATATCCCTCCAACGCTCAGGTTATTATCGAATTGAAAGGAAAAGAAGAAATAGACGATGAGAGTACTTGAAAGCAAATTTATTTGTGTACTATTATTTCCTCTATGAGTCATACTTTTTTCATAAAATTACATTATAACTATTGTTTTCACTATAACGTTTTGTATGTATTCTATATATGGATTCCCCAAAAGTTTTGCTACATAAACAGATATATACACATTATTATTAAAGAAAATAGTTCTTCAGTGCCAGTTAATATGTATATAGGGACTCTTTCAAGAAGACTTGGCACATACTAAATGATTTTAACACCGACACTTGATATGTTAGTGTTTTCTTGAGAGAAGTGTTCATGATTTTAACACCGAATTGTTTTTTATATTTTAATTAATTAAATAATTATTAATGTGTAAATAATATGAGGAAAAATATTAAAAGACTTAATTAATTTATGATTGTCAAATTCGTCGACTGGTTCCGTATTCTAATAAGGAATTTCTTATGATAATTTGGTTCATTTAAATAATTTAATAAGCTAATTCTTTACTAATTTAATTAATACCCTTAAGAAAATTTTCCGGGGAAATTATATAGTAGTCAACTCAGCATATTTTTCTAAAATTTTGACATTTAGATGCTTGACCCAAAATAACACTTTTATAAACATATTATGACAATATATCATTTGAAATTTATGTATTATTTGGGTTTATTTTTCTCTGTTAGATTTCATTGGTTATATATTTGTGTTTTAGTAAAATTTAATAACTTTTGATGAGTTTGGTATTAGTATTCAAGAAGCATATTAATATAATAAAATATTTATATTTATAATACTATCATGTTTTGAGTCAATTTTCATTACGTCGATAGACAAATCGTAGTTTAAAGCCGAACTGAACCCAAAAAACAGATTTGATTTGGTTTGAAAAATTAAATGGTTTGCTTTGATTTACAATTTCTCTAAACCAAATCCAATGATTTTGTTTAAAAATAAATTAAAAATCGTCTGAACCGAACTGTGTTCACTCCTATTTCCTCCTATTTGGAGGGTCTGTTTATATTTTATATGTAGTTTGTAGTCTCTCATATAGAAATTTGTATTGTTGATTTCTTTGCGATTTGTATTATTGATTTTTTTGAGTTGTGTTTCAGAAAGATATATACCTATACGCACACTTATATTACTATAATGTAAATCATAATTGTACTTGCCAAAAAAAAAAAAAAAAAACTCCTATGTTATCAGTTGATTGCACCTAAAAAGGAGTTAAAGGTAATTATTCATTAACATAAATGTCAAGCCGTATCATATCATCTATTTAAAATAACTTCCTTTAATTAGACTATTTCTTCATTCAGAGAGCTATCCGCAGCTTTTGGTGGGGGCGGTAATAATACTCAAAAGAAAATGCACTAGATAGCATGGAATTCCCTCTGCAAATCCAAGTTTGGAGGCGGGTTGGGTTTGCAAAATCGAGGCATTCAACAAGGCTATGTTGGCCAAACAATCATGGCATTTTCTACAGGAGCCTGTCCATCTTTTTTCAAGAACATTCAAAAGTAAATACTTCCCTAACACTGATTTCTTGGAGGCAGTATACTCTAGGGTCAGGAGGTCATTGCTAGAGGTATAAGATGGAGACTTGGCAATGGCCAACACATTGATCCATTTGGCCATCTATGGATTCCCGCTACACCATCACTCAGACCTATCATCCCGAAGACAGAGTGGAATCAGAAGGTTGCTGAACTTATTTCATCCACCAGAGCTTGTGATACTTCACGTGTTGACATTTTTTTTTTTTTTTGGCCAATTGACAGAGCAGCTATTCTTTCTATTCCTATTTGTGACTCTATTATTGAGGACAAGAATATTTGGCACTATGAAACCCATGGAATTTATATGGTGCATAACGGGTATAAATGTATCATAAATTGGAACGACGATTCTTCAAGTAGTGGAACATCAGAGGTGCATCGCTGGTGGAAGAAAATTTGGCAAACTGATGTGCAGCCAAAGATTAAAATCTTTTGGTGGCGATTATTCTTTGAGGCCGTGCCAGCAAAAGCATATTTGGGTCAAAGAGGTCTCATAGATGATGTCTACTATGGAAATTGTGGCTTGTTGGAAACGAGTA
Source organism: Nyctanthes arbor-tristis (assembly GCA_963692815.1). Lineage (NCBI taxonomy): Eukaryota > Viridiplantae > Streptophyta > Magnoliopsida > Lamiales > Oleaceae > Nyctanthes > Nyctanthes arbor-tristis. Next base: position 9,288 of record CAVNYN010233690.1, read on the forward strand.
TTCATGCAATCTTTCAATGTCCTTTTGTCAAAGAGGTTTAGAAGATAGCCTTACTTTGGAACACCATCAAACAATAAGCACTAGACATGTACAAAGGACATCATCTTCTCAATTTCTACCTCGGTTGATATTGCTACGCTTAATAAAATTATGACAGTTGCTTATTCTCTTTGGATTGAGAGAAAAACGGTCAGGCACAGGGCAACATATCGTCCCCTGCCATCATCTTTCAGCTTTTGGAGCTTTCTCAAAGAATTAAAAATGGCAAGGTAAGGGAAAAGGAACATACAAGTAGCTCCTAGGAATGGATCAAACCACCTACTGGAAAGCTTAAATTGAATGTGGATGCGGCAGTTATGGAAGACTCCAAATTTTTCTCAATCAGCATGGTCATTAGAGTTGATTTTGGAATTGTTCTGGCGGCTAAGGCGCAAAGATTCTTTGGTAAACAACATGGGGTGCTCACAGCAGAGGCTATGGCTCTCTTTCACGGTCTTGCACTGGCTAAGGAACTAGGAATGAAGATTGAAATTGCGGAGTCTGATTCTCAACAACTTATAATGGCTTTGCACTCAGATTTTACATTTCATCACCTTGGGATGTTATTTAGTAAGATCTGTTCGATGCTTTTGGAATGCAAATGTGGTTCGTGTGAGTATAATCCTCGTGGGGGAATATATTTGCCCATAATTTAGCATATTTTCCTTTTGTACATCATTCTTCTTATACTTAGACAAACTGTATGCCAATTTAGCTTGGACCACTTGCTTGTAAAGATATGCAATGAAATATATATATATAGATTCAAAAAAAAAATTAGAGTTATAATAAACGAGTCAAAATAAAAACACGCCTCCCTAAAATTTGACAATGGCCAATAGCAATCTCTACAAGATAAGGTTGGAGAAAATAATGCCGTTAAATATACAATGAACAAATTGAGAGTTAATTATCTCATATGTCATTCAACTTTTCAAAAGTAATCACATATGGCATATGTTACTGTACTTTCAAATTTACTTCAAATATCATTGAATTTTTCAGAAAGTTGTTTCAGACACTACTGTACTTTAAAACTTACTTTATATGCCATCAAACTTGTAAAAAACTTACCCCATTAGCCACTCAATTGGTATTTAATTAAAATTAGCAAAGCAAAAATATAGAAAATGAATTTTCCTATGTGACAATTTCAATCATTAATACACAATACAATCAAATTGTAAGCTTTCAATTAAGAAAATAGCTAATTTAAGTAAGTTGAATGGTAAATCAAGTAATATTTTGATATGTTGAATGGTAAATAGGATAAAATTTAAAGTACAATGGCAGTTGAGAAAAATTTTGAAAAATATAGTGGCGATTAAGATAAGTTTTAAAATATGATGGCATATGAGATCAGTTTTAAAAATTCCAATAGTGTATAAAGTAATAAACTCACAAAATTGAATGTGATAGCATGCAATAAATATCTATCATCCTCGCATTTTTTTAACCAGAAGGGGTTAAAGCAGTCCCGTTTTCTCACTATACGTTTAGCGGGATTATCCTAGTGGATGCACACATGATGGAAAGTTATTAAACAAATCACATGAGATGGTCTCACAGTGAGTCAATTTACATGGAAATTATCTAATAGTCTTACGCAACATGTGCATTTAGCAAGATAACCTTCTAGATATATAGTGGAAGATCATTTCTAGGGCTTAAAGTGATTGATATTATTTTACAATAGCACCTGAACAACTAAATTGGGGGTGATAGTTCAAGTAATAAAGAACAGTCTTCACTAAAGCTAGATCTTTGATTTGAGTATATACCTCTCCTCCTAGTTCCCGTGTGTTTTTTTTTTTTTTTTGCTTTTTTGAAAATAGTTGCCTTGTATTAAAATATATATATATGTATATGTATATATATTTAAAATGGAAAAAAACACATGATATATATATATATGTATGTATATAAAATATGTATACATTTTGTTGGAGGCATGAGAGGCTTTGGGTACTGTTGATTTTGAGCTCTGTTGTGTTCTTTCATGGAACTGCTGGTCAGTAAAGAACTCATATCTTTTTTAGGGTATTATAACACTACCCGATCAGATCCTAGATAATGCAAAGAGATTTATCGATGATTTTAAAAAGGCAAACAAGATCCAGATTTACAATAGAAAAGATGGTCGTGATTTGGCAAGATACAGCCCCACAAAGTAGATGAAACCAGTTGCCGGCACTTTGAAAATGAATGTTGACATAGCCGCAAAACTCGGGGTTCATCATTATGCGGTCAAAGTGGTGGTGCAGAATGATGAGGTATGTTAGTATTGGCATGTTCTTGTGTTATTTATGGTATGTTGAACCCTTTTTTGTATGAATGTATGGCAATTTTAATCGGCCTGCAAACTGTTAAAGAAGAAGGAAGCTAAATATCATCTATTGAATCCGACTGCAAGGAAGCAGTTGAGGCTATTTGGCAACCTAATGGTAGCGGAGAAGAAGGGGCTATTATACAAAGGATAGTTAGTCTAATGGAGAAATTTTCACTTCCAATATGTAATTTTTGTCGCAGAAAATGTAATGTTGTTCCTCATGAGGTTGCTAAATTTGGTTTAAAAACTTGTATTTCTCATGTATAGAGAGATAGACCTCCTGACTTTTTTGTATGATGTATCGTGGATGACATGAGTTAATGAATTTTAGATTTTGGTCAAAAAAAAAAAAAAAACCGATCATGTGTTTTTTTCCTTTTTTTTTATTGGCACTAAGTATCCCAGCTTGTGTCGAACTAATCTTGGGCCTCTAGGGCCCTCACTCCTAGAATCCTGGAAGAGGTAAATTGCGGGATGTCCCTCACCTAGCTCCACGGGTTCCCCTTGCCTGTCTGTATATTTCTGCGTACAAGGGGCCCTTCTTCAAACCGATGAAAATATTATGAATTTACGCCCGGCAAAAGTTGAACCCCCACGCTGTCGCTGAAAGCAAGACTTGCGCGAATCGCTCGCGCCAATGAGCTGTGCCCTAGAGACAACACATGATTGGTTTAACCGCACAAGGATTGACTCTATGAAAAATATTTTCTAACCTAAACTCGGTATCACGGTTTAATGGATTTGGAGCTTAACAATTTGAGAATTGCTGAATCCAAGTCCCAGTTATTGGCCACGCCATCAATCACCATGTACAAGTCACTGGAAAATCCGTTAATTTGACAGTTACAGTAACGAAGTGTTTGGTTGGATTCTTAAATTATAATCTGTCACACAGTTAGATTATAATCTGCCACACGACATCGTCTCATTAGTTTTACTTTTTTCAAAATTTCAAAACATAAAAGTCAAGTTGTAATTATTTACATTTTATAAAAATAACTAATAAAATGATGTCACGTCACAAATTATAATTCAGATTATAACATCATAAAGTTGCCAAAGTAAATCGGAAATGGCTATTTTACAGTGGAAATAACTATGCAAAAACTTGAACTTTTTGTAAGATGAAATGGAAGAAAGGAGAGAACGAATTTGCCTTTCCTGTTAAAAGGAGTTATTTGCTTCGAGTCTTTGATCACTGATTTTGCGCCGCCTTCATTTCCGGAAAAATACCCAACCAAACCGAGACAGGCACATGCAGATTTTATGGCAACTGTTGAAACACGTCAGCTCTTCTTCATCATATACTTCGTCTCGTTTTCCCCCCTTATTTCAGTTCTTAAGCCCGCGGAATCACAGTTTCGATTTTTGAATGTTAAGTATGAGTGTGTGCAACAATATGTCATCAATTGGGTTGCTTCCGAGTCAAATCGGTTGCAACTCGATGCGCCGTTTTTATATGTCGAAGCGTTCGCCGTTGACTTACCCAACTATTAAACAAAGGGTGTTTGCCCCAAATATCCGAGCTTCCTCGGCCGCCGTCGTTGAAACCAAGCGTGTAATTCATATTTTATACTATCTGCTCTCTTTTGCTCTCCCACCCCCTTTCTGTATGTTATTAGTATAATTTATTTATTATGTGGATGCTCTAATTTGGATGTCTTTATTTAGTAACAGGAACAGCTTAGGGCTGGAATTGATGAAAATTAATTCAAATTTGAATGTCGAATTGACTTGGTCTTTGTTTAACTACAAGATTTTAGTGACAAATTCGCCCGGTATTTCATGTCAAATCTTCTTAAACTGATTATCTGATTAGAAATTGAAACTGGAATGGAGTATATTAATCTGGATTTCATGTTTTGCAATTTGAAGATTTCTGTTCTTCATGTCATGGAGGTGAGTCAGGTAACAGTCTAGTATGGACTGCGAGGAACCTAGTACTCAATTCTTCAATGGACCAGGAAGTTGATTCTAGTCCTAAAGGTCTCACCTTTAGGAAATTTATTGGAGTCGTAAAAGTAACACCTTTGAATATGAAGGTAGATGGTTGGCATTTATGTGTTGTAATTGATGGCTGATGACTATTTACACTGAACAAATAATAAATTTGCTCATTAACTTTCCTCAAATCATGTAACTTCTAAGATAGAGAGAAAAGAAATATTTCTTATTTTGAGGTGTCATGAAACTCCATGGATATGCACGTGCATAAAGTTCCTGGCTTTTGCTGTATACATTTTTACTTGCCAAATGATAATGGCTTCTGTCTCTGCATTTACTTGATGGAATGACATAACAAATTTTTATTTTATTTCAATTTTAAGATCTGATAGTACAGATCTTGTCTTGAAATTGAAATAATAATGTCCAAGCAAATTTATCTGTTGATGTTAGGATGCTGTTCTGGACGAGACAAAACTGAACACATGCAAGAAAATTTTAGCCTGTCCTATTTGCTACGAGTCAGTAATTTGGACTGGTAATCCTGGCTTATCTTCGTAAGTCGTTTCTTTCTTGGCCTCGTGGTATTTTCTGTCTGTCTTTCAGTAGACGGTGCTTAAAAACATTTGTCATCCCTCCTTGTATGCCAATTTATGTTCTTGCCGGAAAACTGGATGATGGTTGTTGATCTTCATATGATAACTTTACAGGGAAGCAGAGGCACAGTCTAGTTTGCAATGCAGTACCTGCAAAAAGACATATTCTGGTAAAGAGACACATCTAGACCTGACAATAACAAGTAGTGGGAAGGTTTATGGTGAAACTAGGGCTGCATCTACTGAGATTTTCAGGTTATCTATATGTTTGCATTTCAAATGACTTTCTGTTGAATTTGCCTTTACTAAGGTTTATAGCACTATGTTTGAAACATTATAATCATAGAAAACTTACTTAAGAAATCTCCTTCACGATTCAGCTGAAATATTATAATCATAGAAAACTTACTGAAGAAATCTCTTTCACGATTCAGCTGATAGATATTCTTTTGTACTTTGTGGTTGCTTCCTCAAACTGGTTTCCAGCATTTCAAATTTGTGGTATCGATTTCTTAAGATTTCAGGATGAGTTAGCATAAATTAGCCACAGTTATATCATCCTTGGGTTTTCTGAAATTCGTGAATCTGGTGGTGCTATGTTTTAAAAGTCTCCTGTAGGCTTACATCAATACATAATACATTTGTAGGGAATATAATGCTCTTTCTTTACTAGAGTATTTCAAGTCTGTAGTCTATGGTACCGAATAACAGGTTGGTCTGTTGACATGTCTTTATCAGAAATGACTTTCATCAAACATTACTTTTCGCTGGTTATATATCATATGCAATCATATAATGTGAATAATTCCAGAACAACATGTGTTATGTGTTAATTATATCCAGGACGCTGGAAAGCATAACAGCTCCAGATATAAGTTTTTTAGGGAACAAGGTATGTCAGGTAATTAGTACTTTATTTGCAAAATATTATTTATGGAATCTACATATCTGGAAGCAGCTATAGTTTTTAGTAGCTTCAGCCTTCAAGACGTACATATTAGCATGAATATTGATAAATGCAGGATAAAAACACTGCCATGATTATGCTAATATGTAAAAAATTGTGAGATTCTAAAACTATAGGATAAATAACTACATGTTATGAAGCCTTCGTTCCTTGGGAACAGGTTGCCTTTGGTATCTTTCCTCTATGAGAGGGGGTGGCGGCAAAGTTTTTCCATATGGGGTGGTTTTCCAGGCCCCGAGAAAGAGGTAATTCAAAATGTCTGTATACAACCATAATTAGTTTTGCCTGGAAAGTGTTTCACTTTTGCACAAATGTCTTGCCTAGTTGATGATTTGAATTATGGAAGAATGATAGCTTGGATTTAACATGTTCCCCACCCCAACAGAACGAACGTGAATCGACTCAGAATAGTGATTTTACGTCTTGAGAAAAGAAATAAGCTAATCTCCTTTCTATCATATGAGTATCTGTTGATATTTTTTGTAGAATAAATAAATCTGTTGATTTTAGTTAATGTCGACAATTGCTTGAACCCTTTACATTGGCATAGACAACATACTTCCTGCACTCTATTCAAGTATATTGGTGGAGGTAAATACTTGCTCAGTTTGGAGTCCCTAGGTAAATATGTCCATCTAGTCGTAGGAAAGGAATCCGATTTCTTCCTTTGATTGAATTTATTAGTTTTTCTTGCTCGCACATGATATATTACTTTGCTACTCTTTTTCTGTACTCTTGCCACCAGTTAATTGCATTATGTCACTGACTGCAGTTTGAGTTGACCAAAGATTACCTCAAGCCAGTCTTGGGCGGAACGATTCTTGACGCCAGTTGTGGAAGTGGATTGTTTTCCAGACTATTTGCCAAGAGTGGATTTTTCTCCCTTCTTGTTGCTTTGGACTTTTCAGAGACTATGTTATAGCAATGTTATGAATTCATTAAGGAAGAAAATAACTTTCCAGAAGAGTGTGTTTTGTCTACCTTGATCTTTTGGTAGTTCTTTATAGCTTTCTCTGGGCATTTCTTATGTGCAACTTAATTTCTTCCAGGAACATTATCCTAGTTAGAGCTGATATCTCTAGGCTTCCCTTTGCTTCGAGTACTGTGGATGCTGTGCATGCTGGTGCAGCATTACACTGTTGGCCTTCACCGTCAGCAGCTGTAAGCATGCCTTGATTTACTCAGGCTACTTTCTTCATTCCTTCTTTCGTGATTTCTCAGGCACATTAGTCATTTCCAGATTTAGAAAAATGAGGTTTAAATGCTTTTTCTTTACATAATATTTAAAAAAAGAAAGGAAAAAATGGAAAACCCGTAACATATCCCAAATTAGGCCAACACAATCAGTGCCAGAATTATATCTGAAGCCCCACTTAATTGAAGTTATTTCTAATATGTACTTGATTGATGTGCCCCTTACTCTCTTTGTGTGTGTGTGTGTGTGTGTTTCGTGTTTTCTGAAACTAGAGGTTTGTGTCAGAGCTGGGGACATCAATAATTTCACTTCAGTATTTCTTAATTGACTGTTTCAAAGAAAATAGAATGTTGATTGAAACAATTATTTGATCTTTGTCACATTTTAGTAGCGTTTAGCGTCTCATACTTCCCGCTTTTCTTTCATTTTGTAACAGGTTGCAGAAATAAGTCGGCTACTGAAACCTGGAGGGATCTTTGTTGCTACAACATACATAATCGATGGGCCCTTTTCATTTGTTCCCTATAGCAGACCTCTACGTCAGGTAGGTTTCTCAGCATCTAGAGACTTAATTATCCATTATGAAGGAAAGCATTGAGAATAGATGCCCTTCTCTATCTATTAACTCTTGCATTCCTCTGCAACTGATCCGGGTGGTTTTCTTTTATCTGCAGAGCTTCGCACAATTCTCAGGCAGCCACATCTTTTTATCAGAGAGAGAACTCGAAGACCTCTGCACATCTTATGGGCTTATCAATTTTACGTGCACCAGAAACAGACGTTTCGTGATGATCTCAGCTGCAAAACCGAACTGATCCTGTTTTTTTGTGTTTCTTGATGCCATTTAATCATGAGGACCCTGTATAGAATTGTTCAGAATGATACATACATACACCTGTTAATAGCGTGTAGACGGGAAGTGTACTGTTATGCAAATTCAAAATTTTTAAGTGTAATTTACAGTCCACTCTTGTTAATTGCATAAACATATGTGATATGACACACTTAGAAATGAAAGAAGTCGTAACAAATATGGAATAAGAGAAAAAAAAATATATATATATATATATATAGAGAGAGAGAGAGAGAGAGAGAGAGAGAGAGAAATCTTCCATGGATACAAAATGAACTCTGAGAAATGTGCATTGAGTTTCACGAAGATTTTCTATGACCTGTACGAGGGACCTAGAGGTAAAACACGTGGGGTATAATAGTGAGATATAAGGCCTCAATTTATGGCTGGCTTGTATAATCATGAAACAAATCAGCCGTGGAACTATATCCGGTGGCTTACTAGTGTCGTTTCATCATTGTCGTCTTCATCAAATTCAAGTCCATCATTATCATAGTGCATGTCAATGACAGTTCTGTCCTCGAGATCTTTTGTTTCAGAGGATCGGGCTTCAATACGGTCACTTGTTGCCCGAGAAAAGTCTGACTCTATGAGTTGCAATTCTGATTCTATCAGAGCTTTCATTTGAGCCCTCTCCCTGTCTCTTGGATAACTAAGATACAGAAAAGAGTAGATTAGGCAACATATAGCCATTGGAACTGAGACTGCAACAAAAAGAGCCTTGGCCAAAGATGTAGCGTTCCCTCTATCTGTGGCAATATCTTCAGAGCCTTCTGGAACTGGCTTGTAGCCATAAACATACTGAGCCAGTAATCCAACAACTGGGGGAGCAAATGATGACAGCACAGACTCAAATGATCGATCTAAAGCATAGATACTCGTTCTTGATTTTACTGGAACTATCTCCGCAAATATTGGACTGCACACAGCATATTATTGAAGCAGTTCAATCAAAATATTATGGAAGGCATGGGATGGCATTATTATTAGACTATATTCAGTAACAGAAAGTCCCTTTAGATTGTCTTTGGTACCCCGTATTAGGCCATCCAAAAATTTCAAGTACAACATAGATAAATATAAAACTTTTTTAGATAGTACGTATAAAGGTGGATCGTGGGTTCTAGTTTTTTATTCAAAAGAGTGCACGTTGCACTACAATAACATGGAGTGAAAAGGCGAGTTCAGGCCTAATAAGAAAGATGGCGTCTATAGCATCCTTTCAAATGAAAACCTTTACAAATAATACCACCTACCTTATCCACCTCAGTACCACAGACTACCATCTATGTAAAATCTCTTCTAGTTTATGCATACTTTATTGCTCTGTCAATCCAGTATGCCAAACATAACCTTAAAGGTTTATAGTTTTCTGTTTGAAAAGTAGGAATGATTCATCCGCTAATTTGTGAGTCTGTGACTGTCGTTGAATTTCTCTACTAAATATGTAAATTATCAGTACTTCAACTGGTGGGGGCATGATTAAGAGAGAGAGAGAGAGAGAGAGAGAGAGAGAGAGAGAGAGAGAGAGAGAGAGACGATGTGTCAGTGAGAGGGTCTTACTTATTTGTCGCTGCTACATTCCAAGATATGAAAAAACCTGCAATTAAGAGGACGAAACCATGCAAAAACATTGTTGATGGATCCGTCGGCAGAGAACGAAAAAGAATGGCAGCAAGAGGGACAGCAGATGCCGAGCTTATCTGGGATAGAATTATCCTGCCAGAATCTGGGAGGCGTTTGGATAAGATATCGCCCATCCTACCACCAAACAAGCCCCCAAGAGAGTTGGCAACTACGAAAATACCTATGAGAATGGCAGTTTCTGTGTGGGAGAAGCCAGATAACTCCAACCACATTGGTGAAAACGATAAAGCTGACCAGGG
>CAVNYN010233700.1:0-50252 GCA_963692815.1 Nyctanthes arbor-tristis
ATATATAAAACAATGTAGGATAAGCAAGTTTTAACTCTTATTTTTAACAAAATTGCAGGTAAGAAGATTAAACAGAAATACACAAGTTCTTAATTAAGAGGCACCAAAACATTAGGGAATAATTTGAAAGATGATAATATCATACCATATTTGGTCCAAAAAGGGCCATCCGACTGGTAAGATTACTCAATGGATGAGAGTAGGAAACTCCAGCAGCCTGTGCTTGCAACCTTGTCTGAAATGTAAATTATAGAAAAGACACAATTGGATTTAGAAAACACATCAAAATTTATTCTGAGAGATGCATGTCCAAAATCTGATAAACAGTACCGTGTGACAGATGCATTCTATTTAGAAGCCCATCATTACAAATTCATAAAGCGCAAAAAAAAATCTTACAACTGAATATAAATTGATGATTTGTACAAGAAACAAGAAAATGACCCTACAAAGCCTATATTATAGCTGTTATTAATTCTGATATTGATTTTGCTGATTGTATTAATGATGGTGAACGGGATATTCAGAAATTGCAGCAGCTTGTTCCAGCCATTATTTTGTAAGATTCCTCCTTCCTTCCTTTTTTTTTTTTTTTTTTTTTTACCTTTTTTTTGGCGGGGGGAGGGGGGGTGTGCGGTTGTTGTGTGGAGATAAGGCATCTTGGGATTCTGAATTCAGAAGTGTGCATTGCTTGCAAAAGTCATATCAGTTGCTGTGGCATAATGTTACCCCTCACAAAATTTCTGCTTTTAATTGGAAATTATGGAATGGCTATCTCTTAATGAGAAAGTTAAGCAAAGATTGGGTGTGAATTTACCATCTAAATGCCAATGCTGTATGAGAGAAGAAACGATTTCACATGTTTTTGTCAAAGGTCAGTTTGCAGATACTCTCTGGAAGCATTTTTCCTTTTTTCCCCCATAAACTTGGTTGCTCTAAACACTTGATAGATCATCCATTGCAACTCTATTCTAAATGGATATTACCTTCTTAAAAGCAGTCTATTCTTGCTAGGTATTCCGTTCTTTGTGTTTTAGTTTCTGTGTTTGGAGAGAAATAAAGCAAAATATTACAGCTGAGTGAACAAAAGAAAATCTATTTTACAGCTGAGTGAACAAAATGTTTTCCATGGCAATCAAGAAATTATATGTACAGTTTTCTTACTCCAAAATATGACCACCATGAGAGAGAAAAGGGGGAGATAAGAAAACAAAAGGAATTCCATGATGCAATCAAAGCAACTCAACCCTTCAAGACATTACAAGTACAAGCAGATAAACTAAAAAAGGAATGATAACATGAAACCGCATAAATATGAAAACACCACATTCCATAGATTCAAATTTAACGAACTTAAACAAAAAACTTCACTATACCTTGACAACATCAAGTGGATTAACGAGAACGGCAGAGAGAAATGCAGCCCCAGCAGCAGAAAAGGCCCGCTCAGGCAAACCCAAATTGCCATCAGAGCTGGTGTTCGCGGTTTGAGACTGAGGCTGCTGAGTTGTAGAAGCCTCAATTCCATCCATGATCACCACTGATTCGGACATCAACGTGACATTTTTATCAATTTCAACCATTCTAGAGGACTGCTCTGCGGTGTTCATCCATGAAGTATCATTATGCTTGGATTCATCTACCATCTTCTGATTAATATCTCTTTTAAAATAATATTATAAACGCGAATCAGGGATTGATCGACCTGAAAATCAATAGGTTGCAAAATAATCATATTTTCAGTTTTGCAGAACAAACCATTACCCACACACTCATTCAACATCTTTCACCCATAAAATGTGCCATAAGAAAAATGGGTCATCCAGACAATTGCACCCTACTTTGGGAATAAGAGGGCCAAAATTGAAACATAAACGAAAACATAATCCAAGGACATACCGCATAAGATATGCTCCTCAGAACATAAAATGAGAAGCACAAGTTTTTATTTTTAGCAGATGAACACAAACAGAACAAAACACTCATTCCCCCATTCCTCATAAATCCAGACAAACACGTATTATTGTGAAAATGAATAACATTCAACCTTTTCCAATTAACTTAAAGCATTACACCCCGCCCCCACCCCACCACCCCATAAACGAAAGAAGTATGAAAACCAGAACTATTATGTCCCTATCAACAAATAAAAAGCGGGTTTCAATTGTGTTTACAACATACATCTAGACAATAATATGAATACAAACAATTGCCGCGCATATAATATACCTTCTGACCTCAGCTTCGATTACGACAACGTGCCGAAAGCTAAATAGTAGCAGCACTGTAGGTCTTCCGTGTGCTCTTCCGATCTCGTTTGATATTATTAACAAGTGGAAGCAGTTTCCTCCAAATTGTTTGGAGAGAGAGAGAGAGAGAGAGGAACCGCTAGCACCCCACAAACATGAATAGGAAGAGAAAGAGAGGCCGAACTTATCGAAAACTCTGGAATTTAGGGTTGCATTTGGCCCGCGTTTCAGGAAATCGTGCCACCCAAATCTTTTTTTTGATTGATGGTTTTGCATTCTCGTGTAGACACCTGTGAACCTGTTAAGCTCTACTTCCGGAAGAAGTCGTGGCCCGCTTTGTGCCATGGATTGGTCTTTTGAAAAATACTCTTTAGCCTAGCACGCTTGGTTAGAGTTGTTTTTCAAATAGGTTAATTACACCTGACGTCAATAGTCCTTTAACTTTTCATAAATTACGTCTCAAACTTCTGATTTTACTCCTGTAAATTTTTTACTTTTTAAAAGTTAATGCACTCAAAATCCTTTTGACGGGTTTCCATTTATTTTTACCGTTAAAATTGTAGGTATTATGGTAAAATATAAAAAAATAAACATTTCAATGTTTAAGAAAAAAAAAGAAGTTGGGGGCAGCGCATTTTGGCTGCCAGAAATGACAGCCAAGGGCTACCTCTGGGGGGAGTCTCCCCCTAATTTTGCGGCCATTTCAAGTAGCACTAGAGGAAGACTATCCCTTTTTTGACTGTCGGAAATGACAGTAAAAGTGTTGCCATTTTAGGCAGCACGGGGAGGAAGACTCTTCCCTTTGGGTCCCCTGTTTGGCTGCTATAAACCCCCCTCCAATTTCCTGCAACGAAAACCCCTCCTCCCCACCACTTTTTTCCCCAAAAACCATAAAATATTTTTTTATATTTTATCATAATACCCCCAACTCTAACGGTAAAAATAGATGGAATCCGTCACAGAGATATTAAGTCTATACTTTTGAAAGGTTGGAGACCCATAAGAGTAAAATCAAAAGTTGAGGACGTAATCTATGAAAAGTTGAAAGGTTGGGGATGCTGGGTGTAATTAACCCTTTTCAAATAAAAGAAGTGTGTGTAGTTTCAACTCTGAACTTTTTTGTTCGAAATGTGAGAATTTTTTTTTTTCAAATTGTTTGAAATGTAAAAACTTAATCATTGTAGTATTTATTTGAACCACCCAGATTTAGTATATTTGATTATTACTAGTTTTCCATAGAAAATAGTTTTTTCCATATAAATTCTTACTTCCATAAGGGTTTGACCAACAATTCTTTTCATAAAAAATATTTTCTAATATTTTATCATGACCACATTTTCTTTAGAAATAAAGAAAATATTTTCCACGTAAATTTCACTTTCAATCAAATACATCAAAAATTTTTTCTATTGAACTCAATAACACAAGAATATATATCTTTTTTCAAATGAATTCTGTACGTGTAATCAAACGCACTCATTTTGACACATTTTCTATGAAAAACAATTCTCAATCTCTAAATAAAATGTTTTTCATGAGAATTGAAAAATATTCTATTTTCTATTTTTTCGTATTAAACGCAAAAAATATTTATTTGACATGACAAATAATTATAGACATGTGCATGATATCCTTGCAGTTGAACGATCTACATCCTCTAGGACCGAAAAGGCGCTGCTACGTAATTTTCAATTGTAGACACTATTAAATAATAGTTTTTATAACACTTTGAAACACATCTACATCCTATATGGGTACATAGATTCCTGCTACATGGCATGAGATTAGAAGTGTCGGACACGCTAGAAAACGTTCACAGTTACATTGTTGCATAACTGAAGACTTTATAAATATAATGAATTACCATAAGAAAAAATTTCTCTTTCTTTATCATCCAACGCAACTCGTTGAAATTTTCATTTGCCTTACTCTTTAAAGAAAAAATATTTTAGAAAAGGAAATACAGATACTCCTAAAAATGTATTTTTTATAAGAAATAATAAAAGGACGGAGTAGAGTTGAACGACAAAAATTATAGGGTTAATTTCACAAATCGTCCACAACATTTAAGTTAAGAACCGGTTTCGTTTTTAATTTTTTTAAGACACCCAACAGTCTCTGACCTTTGATAAATACACACAAATCGTCCTTTTTTCCACTATGCCATAGAATTTTTGACAAAATGATAATTATACCCCTTAAACTTTTTAAAATTTTTTAAAAAAAGTTTAAAAATGATAAAAAAATAAAAAAGAAGAAAACAGGCAGCACAAATGGGGGGAGTCTCCCCCTCCCAATTTTGCACACAAAATGGGAGGGCAGACTCCCCCATTTGTGCTGTCAGAAATTTTATTGCCATTTTCGACAGCAAATGGGAGGGATTCACCCCCTCCCCTCTTTTGCCTTCGAAATGACAATATTTCCGGCTGCCAATCTTGAGGAAGGGAGGGGCGGGTGTTTTCTTTTCTTATTTTTTTATTATTTTTAAACTTTTTTTAAAAAAATTAAAAAGTTTAAGGCGTATAATTGTCAATTTGTTAAAAATTTTATAGAACAGTGGAAAATAGACGATTTGTGTGTATTTATCAAAGGTTGGGGTTGTGGGGTATTTTTAAAAAAGTTGAAGATAAAACTGATTCTTAACCCAAAGGTTAAAGACGATCTGTGAAATTAACCCAAATTTAAATAGTATATATGAGCCCCATAAGATATGTGAATATCTAGATATAATTAGTTTAACTAAATTTATATATATAGTCTTTTTGCACTTTGTAAGTCTATAAAATTTATTTCTTTCATTTTTCTCTCGGTTTCTGCAATTAAAGTTTTCCTTTGGTATCAAAAAATGTTTTAAATCAGAAAAGACCCAAAGGTTTAATTTAATAAATGGTCACCAAACTTTCAAACTGTACATACTAACTCGTTATAGCTTGAAGTGTAACCCAACACTCGCTATGATTTCAACGCTGTCTATCATCCACCACCAACAGACGTGTGCTCTTCCGATCTAGTGGTTGATGGTGTAACTTGTTGATCAATTTTACTTATTGAACTTATGAGTGAATTTATAAACAGTCGTCGAACTTTCAAAGTGTAATCATTTGCTCACTGAACTTTGAAATGTAATCTAACATTCATCGAACTTTCAAAACGTAACCACTTATCAACTGAACTGTAGAATGTAATCCAACACTCGTTGAATTCTAAAAGCATGACAAATATGATTTTACCCACAACATCCCTTCATCCTCTGGTAAGCTTGTGAGTGGTAGTTCATGCCTACTCTTGACATAGGAGCATCAAATGCGACTCACACTCTCACACTAGTAATGCTGGATCTGATATCTTCTCTGCTAAAAATATAAAGCTTCTTTATTGATAGTATGATAGATGATTTGCAACAAATGGAACGTGAAGAGCAAGCTATGAAGAGATCAATTGTAGTAACGAATACCGGATTTGCTACAAGTTCCATACCCTTTTTTACTCCAGTGAGTAATACTTGGAGAAAACGCCATTTATTAAATTTTTGTTTTTTGTACTTTTATGAAAGAATGTTTATTTATTAATTTGTGCCATCATTTTTTTTATTTTTACTTTTGTTACCAATTTATAGGTATTAAAATTATATTGTTTGTAGCAGTCCCATCAAGAGCTACTTGCTTCTCCTTGTTAATGATTTAAATGTCATAATTATTAAAATTATTTGAAGGATATAACTTGTAATAAGTCTATATCAATAGAGTTTGAATGTTCATTCAAGACTTAGCCAACGTTCTTTACTTTTCAGTCATCAGAAGTTCTGTTTTATCGATGCTTTCAGAACTATCAGCATTTCTATTGCCCGACTGTCAGTTTCTGTTTTATCGATACTTTCAGAAGTATTGGTACTTCTAGTATCCAGCTCATTCATGTCATAGGTTGATCTATCAATTTGGTTCTCGGCATGTCCCTAGTAATTTTTCATGGAGTTCTAAACAGTTATATGATATTAGAACTTCATAGAATTTCCACAAACATTATTCTTCATTAATAAAGGGGTGATCAGTACAAGAGATATGCTTTTACTATAAATTCATACATGTCAAATTAAATAGAATCCCTCGTTAGCACTTCATAATATTTATATATTGGCCAATGGTTTGCAGTGGCATGACTGGTAATTCCCTAAAGGATCGTCTCGATAACATAGACATATGCACAACCATCCAAAGCTTCCAAGAGCTCGTTAAACATATCACATAGATGTATTCAGTGAGAAGCTTTACACATACAAGTTTTCTTTTAAAAACATGAGTTGGCACCTGAATTATATCATAGACCTGTCTTACCCAAGCCCACAATATAACTTGTTCGATTGGTATTCGTACCGTAACATATCACAAGTTTTTTTTTTATCATAGATCACCTAAATGCCTCATAAAAGTATAACTTATCATGAATGTTTGATTATATACTATCTTGGTAGTTTCTCACAACCCAACTTGAAAAGAAGTGTCTTGACACCAAACATTTCCAAAACCAAACAATAATTCTTTTTTTTGTAACTGGTGGGGAAGATTTCCTTTTCTTTTGAAATCACTTGTGCTTTATTTGCAATGCATAAGATGAATTGAATTATATAACTAACTTAGCATAACATAATTTATCTCATCATTGGTTCCACTATGAACAATACTTGACATGAGAGAAAATTCCTTGCATAATAGCATTATCATCATCATAGAATACAGACACAAGAATTTTCTCAAATAATAGCATTATCATCATCATATATATTAAATACATGAATTTTCTCAAATAATTTATACAACCATATTCAAAGAACACATACAAAGGGGGCGCAAAGATCACTCACATCCAATCCACAATTGGGATTATTTTGCTAGGTTAAGTTCTTCTATCCTTGCTTTCTTATTCTTTAACATATATTGCCTTTAATTTTTCCTTCTTCTTGTTATTCTTCTATTTTATTTAGAGTGTATAAAAAGGGCATATTGCTTATTTAGAATTGTGTATTATTTCCCTTATATGTGGATAACTAATAGGTGTGTAATTTGTATTGATTAGGTACTCTAATATGTGTTTTTAAGTGTTTTAATTTTTTGTTAATTTTTAGGTCACAGTTCAAGAAAGAGTGCAAAGAATGGATTTGGGTAGAGTTCGGGTCGAATTTGTATGATTTTTTTATTTCCTTTATTTCTTTCTTAATAATGTAAAATTTCTAAAATACTAATGTGTATCAAAGTAAAACCTATTTACATAATATAAATTTTCTATTCTTTTAAATTGCCTGGACCTTCATTTTCTAGTTCAATTAATTGTGTCAATATGAATTTCCTTTTGGACTACAACTTTTCTACTTATACTAAAGTCCATCAACATGAAATTTCCTTTGGATTACAAATTCCCCCTTCCATTAAATTCTCAAGATTTCTTCATTTTGCAAATTGACATATAGTTGTTCCTCTTATATAATTACTCTAGACTTTATTCTATTTTTGAAAATTTTAATAATGTCGCATAGTAAAATCTTAAATATCCACTAGAAATAACAACACTAACTTTTCATCTTTAAACATTAATTCTTAGTCTATAGCAACTTCCACATTTACTAATACTTATTTTAAGTTATTTATTACTTTCCTTGAATCTCAACTTCACCAAATTTGACAATTGCCATGATATTATTCCATAAAATCCTAACACCAACTCATATATAGAAATTTCAACTTATTCCTCCATATAAAATTTCATCTTATACTAATCAACTATAAATTCTTAGTATAACACCAAGAATCTTGAATTTCATAACCGTATAATGATTTGATACCTTTAAAATGTGTAGTAAATGAAATTATAATATATATTATACATATTCATAAAAATTTCCATAAACCCTATATTTTCAAACTTATATAAATTCAAGGCCTACGAAACAAGAACACTTACTTGGTGGATCCTTGTATTCTCCTTCTTCTCCTTCCTAAGATTCTTCAAATTTTCCTCTATTTTTTTTTCCTCACGAATTTGGCAGAAGGCTTCGGTGGTTTTGCTTTCTTCTTTCTTTCCTTTGTTTTGTTTTTTTGTTTGTTTTATGTTGACATTTAGATATATATATATATGTGTATATCATGTCAATTGGTTCAAGTCCCCTAGAAGTCTCTAGTAGCCGGCTTGATCTCTTTCATTTCAACCATTTTTTTAATTCTTGATTCATTTTAACCCTTAATCTTACATTTATATTTAATTTGGTCCTCGTGTTTTAAATCTATTATGTGAAATGGAAGTGTAAAGAAAATTGGGATGTCACAATCGCAGGTGCAATGAAGACCAAAAAAATAGGCAAAATTCTCATTGTTTTCCATGCGCCCAATCGCGTGGCTGTAACCGAGCTGCATAGTTATGCAATTCCAGCCGCAATGATGACTTATGTCTGTGCGCGAATTGTCCAATTTTCAAAATTCAAAGTTTTTTTCCCTTCTTTTTTAATTTCATTTCCATTCCTTTTGGCTCCCAACATGTTTAGTAGTATTAAAAAAAGAATAAAAAATAATCATATGTACACATAATCGGAGTGATATATTATTATTGTGAACTTTACTATGATAAATCATAAAAATATAAAAAAAAAAAAGAATAATCATATGCACACATAATCGGAGTAATAATATTAATGTGAATTTTACTATGATAAATCATAAAAATGTAAAAAAAAAAAAAAGAATGATTATGTATAGGTAATCGAAGTAATAATATTATTGTGAACTTTACTATGATAAATCATAAAAATATAAAAAAATGATATAGGCATTATGGCGAATGACTGATATCTTAGAATAAATTGATAAATCAACATATTAAGTAACTTAAAAATATCAAGTACCTCAATAAAGAATTGATATGAGGTTCACTTATTACATTTTAGATTATACCCTTTCTAAAATAACACATTGATGTAAACTTATATATGTTCACAGTTCACTTGTGAGGATGAAGCATTCATCTGCCAATATATAAAATAAAAACTTTACTATGATTTCAAGTAATTTAATTTACAAAACACAGAATTCAAAAGTGAAAGCAAATTTTAATTGAATAGGGAGTGTAAGTGTAATATTATACGAAATGATGTACGCAAATCAACATGAGAATCCCACATTTACCTCAAAGCTTTGTGAAATTTTGTTTACGATTCCTTTATTCTTTTGTGCTAGATAAAGAAGTAGAGCACAAAAAGTTAAAACTAAAAAAATGGTAATGAACCATAATATATATACACCAAAACATACATATTTACATTGAATTGAATTAAATATCACTTATTATTACAAATTATTTCATCATAATTGTATAGACCCACTAAGTCCTTAAGGGGTTAAGAAATGAAAATGTTAAAGATAAGTATGATTTAATTATTAATATTTATAGTTTTTATTTATTTATTAATTTAATATTGTGATCTTGAACTTTAATTGTCTAAGGTAATCTTTGAATATTTTCTTTTCTTTTTCCTTTTCCTTTTCCTTTTTATTCATATTATTTAACATATAGATTTTTCTTTTCTATTTTTCCCTTGACACCATATCTTAATTGTATATGGTAGATTTTTTGTTTTATTTATTATTTTTTTTAGAAACAGTATTTCAAATTTGTAAATGATTTTTAAGAAGCATGTCAATATATGTTCCTATCATCTATAACTTTATTAGATTAGATCTGTTATGTGGGGTTGTTTAGTTTCCAAGGAGGCTTCTAGGATTCTTTAAGTTCTGCGCAGTTATTGCTTTAATAAATTTTTCGTTTTAATAATTGAATAAGTTTATATTAGTCGCTCTTATTTGTTACTAAGTTTATATTAGATGTTAAGAAATGAAAAGCCAATTGACTTTTGGAATTCTTATATTTTATTTCTTATTACTATAATAATAATATGTAATAAGTTAAATGTATAATCTATGTATATAAAAGCATAGTTTGTTTGGCTCAATTTGATTGACGGGTATAATTAAAAATAATTTTCCTGCTAATTGTCTGGCTTCTTTAAAAAACCAACTTGCTGACACCATTATTCTATTATTATATTTGTCCTTATTATTATACTTTTTCTTTTAATTATTTAATTTAATTTTTTTATTTTGGGACTCTATCTACATATTGATTTAATATTTTTATTTTAGAACTTTATCTATATATTATATTTTTGTTAGATATATATCATATTTGCCTAATGTATTTCAATTTTACTTTGTCTGATTGTATAATTTCATGATTTTATGTCTCTTACTATATTGTATTTTACTTTCTCAACAAATATATCTATAAAATGCACGGATGTGAAGTATAGTAGTCTGTAAATACATTGGTGTGAAACTAATATAGATTATGCTATCGAGTTTTATTACCTTTAAAGGAAATAAAATATAAGAATTAATAAAAAAATATTGATTCAATCATTATACTTTTTCTTGTTGTTATATTTTTCCTTTTAATAATTTAATTTCATATGTTTATTTTAGAACTCTATCTACATATTATATTTTGGTTAGATATATCTCACATTTGCCTAATGGGTTTGAATTACATGAAAATAGGTAATATATCAATCTTGATTTCAATATTACTTTTCCTTATTATTATATTTTTTCTTTAATCATTTAATTAATATTTTTATTTTGGGATCCTATTTATATATTATATTTTGGTTATTTATATCTCATATTTGCCTAATATATTTCAATTTTATTTTGTTTGATTGTATAATTTCATCATTTTATGTTCTCGTACTCCATTATATTTTATTTTGTCAGCATAATATGTCTGTGAAATGCACGAGTGTGAAGCCTAAGATGTCCGTAAAACGTACGAGTGTGAAACTAATTTAGATTATGCTATCGGATTTTTTTGGTCTTTAAAGGAAATAAAAAATAAGAATTAATAAAAAATTTATTAGTTCAATTATTATACTTTTCCTTTTAATCATTTAATTTAATATTTTTATTTTGAGAATTTGTCTACAAATTATATTTTGGTTAGGTATATCTTTTATTTGCATAAAGGATTTGAATTACATGAAAATAGATAATATATCAATCTAGATTTCAATATTATTATTATATTTTTCATTACTATTATATTTTTCTTTTTAATCATTTAATTTAATATTTTTATTTTGGGTTTCTATATACGTATTACATTTTAGTTAAATATGTCTCGTATTTGCCTAATGGATTTCAATTTTACTTTGTTCGATTATATAATTTCATGATTTTCTGTTTTTCTACTCCATTATATTTTACTTTGTCACTATAATATGTCCACGAAATGTACAGGTGTGAAGCATAGTATGTCCGTAAATGTACGGGTGTGAAATTAATAAAAAATTATGCTATCGGGTTTTATTATCTTTAAATGAAATAAAAAATAAAAATTAATAAAAAATTTATTGATTAAACGAGATGGTGATTAGGGGTGAACAAATAAACCGCCAAACCGAAAAACCGAACCAATCCGCTAAGGTGGTTTGGATTGGTTTAGTTTGAAAATTGAAATGTTTAAATTTGGTTTTAAAAGTTTACAAACCGTTCTAAATGGTTTGGTTTATATTTCAACGTTTGAAAAACCGTTTAAATTAAATCAAACGGCTTTCTATATATTTCTAATTAAATGAGTGATTTTAACGTTTCAAAGGACAAATTTTTGGAATGATTTTAATATTTCTATGGAAAATTTTAGAGAGAAATTATAGCAAGTTACGTTAATTGAACATATTTTTTGGAAGATTTTAGATCAAATATCACTTCAATAAGCAAATTTTAGCTATTTCTCATTTTAAGAACATATGCTACAAGGTATTTTTCACATTTTGTAGTTGTGTGCTAGCCTTTTAATAAAATTTAGTATTCTTTTTAGCTTGAAATTGTTACTAGCATTCAAAACACATACTAGTATAATAAAAAATTTATATTTATAAATTTATGAAATTCAAATCTATTCTCATTGTGTCAATAGATACAAGACACATGCTTACTGTTTTAGGTGCTCTTGTTAAGAAAGATTTGAATGAGAAAAATTAGCTTAATCAAAACATGATTTTTCCTTCTTTTGTTTTTTTTTTAAAAAAAAAAAAACAAACCGTGGTTTAAAACCGAACGAAGCCGAAAAAATAGGTTTAGTTTGGTTTGGTTTAAAAAATGAAATGGTTTAGTTTGGTTTACAATTTTTGCAAACCGTATCTGGTGGTTTGGTTTGAAATTAAATCAAAACCCACCCAAACCGAACCGTGTCACTCATAATGGCGATGGACTAATAAAAAGAATTTAAAATTATGTCATCAAAATAAAGAATTGATTGCACACGACCTGCAAACATAGTATGCACATTAATTCCATGCATGTTGTGTTTTTTTAGTTTCTTTATGACATTAAATCTAGTAAACACAAATCTATTATATTTTTTGTATGAAATTCCTTTAAAGCTCTGTCTGTGCAACGTATGGGTGGAAATATAATAATTGTATATATTTATGTGTTTAGTTATTAAGGTAAAATTAGAAAAGCAATCAAAAATTTCCCAAGTATCCATAAAAAATAGAGGGGCAAATAAGGCAATCAAAAGTTTCTCAAGTATCCAACCTCTTAATAAATTGTAGATAAGTAACCTTCATTTCCATAACTAGTTAACCACCCGTGCCTTTCTAAAATATATTATTAGATAATTTGACATAAATTGTCACGCCCATCATATTTACTACATTATTATTATTATTATTATTATTGTTTATATTTGAGAGCGGAAACTTTTAAGTTTAATTTCATTTTTATGTAATTTGAGGGGGACAAGAGTTATAAAACGAACACTTTGTACTTCATTTAGATTTAGAAAAGATCAAATAACACAAGAAATTATGATAATGAGTATTTCATTTATTATCAAGCCAAGTTGAACTATAGGAAAGCCAAGTTTTTACTTAGGCATACTTATTTATACAATTAGACCCATGTATTGTTTTAGACATTTAAAACCAAAATATATCCTTATAGCTCCACAATATAGATTCATTTCTACATGTAAAATTCACTTCTATCCGTGAGCACGCTCCAGTCCTTGGCTTGCTTGACTAATATCTTACTTCCACTATCTACAAAATAGTAGAAAATAGGGGAGTGAGTATAACGTACTCAGTGAGTAACAAAATTCTTTGATTCACCTTTCTTTTAAGAAACCTCTTTTCAATTACAACTTAAGAAAACCATGCAACGTCACAAAGCCTTTAGATGTACAAAAGGGCCTTATCACTACTTAAACTACTACCCGTGATGCGCACATGATTAGCTAAGACCATATAGCAAGGACACATAGATTCAAATTAGCCAAAAGACCACACAACAAGGCCGCAAAAATTACCACAAAATGACCAAGACCACATAGCAAGGTCATACAAAGCAAAGCAATTCAAAATGGGTAGAGTATTAACTAATGATTCCAATGCAACAAACCAATTTCTTTGCATAATGAATATGCATCAAAATCCCAATTCCTAGATCGGATAATGCCAATGCATCTAAAAATCCATGCCTTTAATATGAAAAAGGTATGAACAAAATAAACAAAATCCAAGCATACGTTACTCACCTTTTACCACAAAGGTTCTTTGAACAATGGAAAATGCCTTCAAATCTTTGATATTTCTTGGGCAAAATAGTTTTTCAAGCAAG
The DNA here is from genome assembly GCA_963692815.1 of Nyctanthes arbor-tristis. NCBI lineage: Eukaryota > Viridiplantae > Streptophyta > Magnoliopsida > Lamiales > Oleaceae > Nyctanthes > Nyctanthes arbor-tristis. The sequence continues at coordinate 13,967 of CAVNYN010233700.1, forward strand.
GGTTCTACATATATATATATATATATACACACGAAAAGAGCTTTGTTTTTAAGGCAATGAGAGTGTTTTGGAAAGTTTTAATTGGTGTTTTATAGTCTTCGCAAACTTTGGACGAATTTTTTGATAGAGCATGGTGTGTTTTGTGAGTTTCCTTAGCTTTAGGACCTTTTTATACTTGTTTAAATTTAATTCTTTTGAAGAAACCTTACAATTCCACAAATCATAAAAATGTCAAATGTCTTGATAAGTTGGCAAACTTAGCACATTCCAAATTCTAAAAATGACAAGTGTCCATGCATTTGGCAATATTAGCAAATTTCTTAATTATAAAATGACAAGTGTTCTAAAAGTAGCATTTCATTATTTACCAAACTAGCACATGCCTTAAGAGTTGGCAGTTTACTAATTACAAAAATAACAAATGTCCTTTAATTTGAAAATTTAGCATTTGTATTTAAGGGATGATTTGGCCCATCCTTAGTCATTTATTCCTATCATTATAAAAATTTATTGTCAAATTTTTACGGGATGTTACAATCTACTCCCTTAAAAGAATTTCGTCCTCGAAATTTGCTAAATGTTGTGGTGGTGACAGCTATTATGTTTAGAAGCATGCTAAGCGATTTTTATAAATTTTCAAGAGCACAATATATGGCCGGCAGTTATTGTTGCTATATAGGTACTAGTAGGGAAGTAAGGATTATACCTGTAGTACCTCAGGCTATGGTACTACTCCTCCAGCAGGACTGTTTTGGTTGGTTTTATTAAGACAATCTCTGACCACATGCCCTTCTTGTCTACACCCGTAGCATACTTTCGGTCGTTTCTCACAAGGTCCACTATGCCACTTATTACATATTGGGCATTTGTTTGGCTCTTTTTCTGAGTTGAATCTTTTAGCATTTGATTGACTTTTAAAATTTTCTTGGCCTTGGCTATTTCCTTTGTCCCCGTTTTGGTTATGATTAGAGTTGATTTTAGCTTCCACTTGTTCTGCTAACAGTGCTCGATCCACACTAGTTGCAAAACTTGAGTTTATATTGCCTGAAATTAACACATCTCTGGCTAGTTCAAGTTTTAAACCCTCTATAACTCGGTTGATTTTTACCTCTAGGGTCCGCAACATGTGAGTTACAAATCTAGACAACTCTTCAAACTTTTGGACATGCCCGATTACCGTCATTTGTTTCTGTCTCATATGGATATATTCATTCAAATTTTGGTTTCTAGCTGTTGAGGACAAATACTTGGTACGGAATTTATCATAGAATTCCTCCCAAGTTAATTTCTCATCTTCTCCCATACTGATTAAAGTATCCCACCAGCAGCTTGCACTTCCCCTCAACATGAAAGTTGCACAATTCACTTTTTCATAATTGGGGACATGTGCATAAGAAAACATTCTTTTTATGGTTTGAATCTAATTCTCAGCTTCAATTAGATCTTTAGCTTCTTCAAAAATTGGGGGTTTAAGTTAGCAGAATTGTTCTGTTGCATCATCTCTATCTTCTTTATTATGCGACGATTTCCCGTTTGAATTTTGTTGAAGAAGTAGCTCAATTTGACGGGCTTGTTGATTTGCCAACTGAGTCAATCATTCTATGGTATTGTTGGTATCGTAGTCTTGTGACATGTTTATGATCTTTCATAAGGTTAATTATTATTCAAATTTTGGCATTGTAGACTAGATATATTAAATTCTTAACAAATCATATCCTTAAATTATATTTAAATTTCACATAGCATGAGATATTTATTTATTCCTTCATTTTCCAAAAATATTATACAAGGTTAAAATTTAGATCCATGTCAAAAGCCTAACGAAATCTTCTTAGTTGGAACAAGGATCATTTCAGTGGAAGAAATAGAATTTGGAGGCCTAGAAGATTATAAATAAATCTTTTGAATCAATCTATAATAACCTAAAAAGTTTAAGTACCTTTAGTGCAATTTTCTGGGAAATATCTGCTCCATTCCACCGCCTTTAAGGTCGGTGTGGGTGCTCTTGGAGCTGGGGGTGGCCGCACCTGCCATTCTGATTTATGGGCAATTTTTTTTTTAAGTTCCATGCGGCCGCATAACCTTCATGTGCCGCTGCATGCTAGGTTCGTTTTCAAGTATAATGTGCAGTGTGAGTGCACCATTAAAGCAGTGCACCCGCCCTTGCACTGCTATTTGGGCAGCCCTGTTTCTCTAAATTTTTACCCCATTTTGCTCCTTTTTCTTTTAATGATTTTGATGCCAAAACACATACACCTCTTAAGATTACTTTAATACTTGGAATCAAATTGAAAGCTATGATCTTTTCATTCAAATTTTTTTTCCTTGTTTTTATCACCTTTTATGAAGTTTCTCAAGGGTGATTTCCTTGATGCTTTGCTACTATCTTTTGGTGCCTTCTTCTATTACTTGGTAAGGGTCATTTTCTTATCCAAGTTCAAGATTCATACCTTCAAATTGATACTCTAAGTGGGGAACTAACCAAGCCAATATACCAAGGAATTTTATCTTACTTCTTATTCCCATTCTTCATGACTCTTTCCATGTACTAATAAACATAATATCTACTAAAAAGCTAGATAAAGGTGTATAAGTCACTTATAAACTTAGTAAAGGATCACTTACTTGCAAGCCAATCGAAGAATGCCTCGCGTGAAGTTGGATTTGCATGTAGTGGCCCTTGGATCCTTGCTCTGATACTACTCTTGTCACGACCCCTCATATTTACTACATTATTATTTATATTCGAAAGCGGAAACTTTTAAGTTTAATTTCATTTTTATGTAATTTGAGGGGACGAGAATTACAAAACAAACACTTTGTACAACTTTATTTAGAATTAGAAAAGATCAAATCACACAACAAATTATTATAATGAGTATTTCATTTATTATCAAGTCAAGCTGAACTATGGGAAAGCCAAGTTTTTACTTAGGCATACTTATTTATATAAAAGATATTAGACTCATGTATTGTTTTAGATATATTTAAAACCAAAATATATATTTATAGTTCCACAATATAGATTCTTTTCTTCATGCAAAATCCACTTCAGTCCTTGGCTTGTTTGGCTAATATCTTGCTTCCACTATCTACAAAATAGTAAAAGATAGATGAGTGAGTATAACGTACTCAGTGAGATCGGAAGAGCACACGTTGATTCACCTTTCCTTTAAGAAACCTCTTTTCGATTACGAGTTAAGAAAACCATGCAACGTCACAAAGCCTTTAGATGCATAAAAGGGTCTTATCACTGGTTAAACTATTACCATGATTGGCTAAGACTACATAACAAGGCCACAAAGATTCAAATTGGCCAAGATCACACAGTAAGACCGCAAAGATTACCACAAAATGACCAAGACCACATAGTACAAAGCAAAGCAATTCAAAACGGGTAGAGTATTAACTAATGATTTCAATGCAACAAACCAATTTCTTTGCATAATGAATATGCATCAAAATCCGAATTCCTTTGTATAATGCCAATGAATCCAAAAATACATGCCTTTAATATGAAAAAGGTATGAACAAAATAAATGGAATCCAAGCATTCGTTACTCACCTTTTACCACAAAGGTTCTTTGAACAATGGAAAATGCCTTCAAATCTTTGATATTTCTTGAGCAAAATAGTTTTTCAAGCAAGGGTTATATATATATGTGTGTGTGTGTGTGTGTGAAAAGAGCTTTGTTTTTAAGGCAATGAGAGTGTTTTGGAGAGTTTTAATTTGCATTTTATAGTCTTCGCAAACTTTGGACGAATTTTTTATAGAGTGTGGTGTGTTTTTGTGAGTTTCCTTAGCTTTAGGACCTTCTTATACTTGTTTAAATTTAATTCTTTTGACATAACCTTACAAATCCACAAATCATAAAAATGCAAATGTCTTGATAAGTTGGCAAACTTAGCACATTTCAAATTCTAACAATGACAAGTGTCCGTACATTTGTCAATATTAGCAAATTTCTTAATTATAAAATGGCAAGTGTCCTAAAAGTAGCATTTCATTATTTACGAAACTAGCACATGCCTTAAGAGTTGACAATTTAATAATTACAAGAATAACAAATATCCCTTAATTTGGCAAATTTAGCATTTGTATTTAAGGGATGATTTGGCCCATCCTTAGTTATTTATTCATTTTATCTATAAAAATTTATTGTCAAATTTTTACGGGATGTTACATAAATCTGTAATATTTACATCCTTGTAGAGAATATAAAAATATAAATATACATTAATTGAATTAATAAGCTCAATGGACTTAGTAATCGTAAAGTTTAAGATCATTTAAAAGACAACATACATTCTTATATATAATCCTTCGTACATAGATACAATAATGGAAAAAATACATGTTACCCGTCTCATTTTATAAAATCCTAATAAAATGAACAAATTCAAAGAAAAATGTAAAATGTATTAAAAAACTCAAATAACATTAAGCTCACCAACACACAGTGTAGAGATTGTGAATTAACCAATTATGATAGATTAGAGTTTGTTTTAGAATGAATAATACTATTTATCTAAACTGGAGACCGGTCTCTAGTCTAGTTGTCATTTCTTTATTGGCTATTGAACAAATAAGGACTCCCATGTATTTATGTATGCCAACTCATCCTCTAATGTAGTGATAACAACTAGACTGGAGACCGGTCTCAGTCTAGATAAATATTATTACATTTTTAAAATTGATATTTCAGATTTGATCTTTTAGTTTATTAGTAAAAAAGATTAATAAATAAAACAAATGAACAATATGGTTAAGGCTAAATTGTTAAATTTAATGGTTACAGGTTCAAGCCTTCTCTAAGTTTTTTCACAAAAATTTTTGTTAAAAAGAAACGGAACAGTTACCTCAAAATTTACCAAATAAAAAAAACGAGAAAATCGGGGTACAAAAGATATCGAGACTTAAGTGGATTAATTAATATATAGATATAGATTGTAACACAACTTTGAACATGAATTTGAGTTGAATGAAAATTCCTCTTGGAGATTATTTTCTCCTCCATTTATTTGTGTTTGTGCTTCATGTTAAGAACACACACAATCAACAATCAACTTTAAGGGTGAAATTGCTTGTATTTTTTTATCCTATATCTTGGATGCTTAATTCCATTACTCTTGAGGTTTGAGATTTTTATCCTAGTTTTACTTGGGTTGAATTCAAGATAAACCTATCTATTTTTACCGGTATTTGGCTTTCTTGGTGATTCCATCTAGTTGTCGGAATCATCAGTCAATATACTGATGAGGTCCTCATCTTATAATGAACCACAAGTCCAAATAGCAAGAACTATAATAGAATTTTACACTAGAAAACCCGTTTTTCAAGTTGTTAACAGTGTGTAATGTTGAAATTTTTGAAGTGTTGTTTTACATTTCAAAGTTCAATAAATAAATATATACTTTTAGATTTCAGTGAATATTGAATTACACCTAAAAGTTTAATTTATAAATAGTAGTTATACTTTGAAAGTTTAGTGAGTACTAGATTATATTTCAAAATTCAGTAAGTGATTATATTTTGAAAATTTGGTGAGTATTTATTAAAATTCAATTGTAACTTCAATGAGTAAAGTTGGTCAATCCTGGTGCGAGGAGATCTTGACCGGGCCGTAGCCCCTGTTCAATAATTTTTTTATTTTTTTTTGTAGAATTTTTAAAATTTTAAAAAATTGTATTAGTTAAGTTGAATATTTTCTCATCATAGCTCGTGTTACTAAAAATTCTAAATTTACTTCTGTCAATCATCAACATATTACCCCGTTCGGTGAGCGTCTATTACATTTCTGACACTGTTAGTTACGCGTGTAAGAGCATCTCCAATGCAAATGTGTAGTCTTAGATTAGAGGAGAGAGATCATAAAATGTATAAATTTCGGTTTTCGCTCTCTTCTTTGACTCAATTCTTACATTTTTCTCTCTTTATTTTTCATTTTCCCTCTATAGTGTTTTTGACAATGTTTAGTTGTAGAAACTGCCGAGAATAATGTGACAAAAATATGGAAAATAAAAAAAGAAAAAGGTAATAAAGAAGAGAAAGAAGACAGCGAAAATTGCAATTTGTAAATTTTTTGTGTCTAACTTTCATTCATGTCATTCAAAAACTACACATTTACATTAGAGATAGGTGACTATGCATTTATATTGGAGACGCTCTAAATGGAATTACTGAAGTGGTGGACATTATTAAAAATTCGGTGAATGTTTAGCTATTGTTTAAAACTGACTGCCTTAGAGCGTGTTTGATTCTCATTTCTCTCCTTATTTATAATTTCCCTAAATTTAGAAAAATAATGAGAATTAAACAAGCTCTAAGTCAACACTGTTAAATTTACCCAACCCCGAAATATGAGCACTTGTAGACTCTCTGCCCATTTCACAAACCAAATAAGAACACAGGAAAGTTGAGTCCGGTTCACCTACCCATTGTAGGTGGGGTTACACCGCCTACTTCTGACGTGGTACACACATAGCCTACATACATGGCGACCATGTGTGCACCATGTCAGGCCATGTGTACACCACGTCAGAAGTGGGCAGTGTGACCCCACCCACAGTGGGTGGGTGAACAAAATTGCAAGAAAGTTCCCTATTTCATCCCATCAAAATTCTCTACCAAATCAAGTCACTCCTTTGGAATTGTCAATACCAACCCAACGCTACGCATTGGAGCAAACTACTCTACGTACTTCTGTAAAGAATTTGATCCAAAACCTCAATTTTTCTTCCAACTCTCATTTTGATACTACGTTTTTTCTGCCCAAGATCTTCAATCGGATCTCTGTTTTGTTTTCACTCAAATGAAATGGGAAATGTAGATGGAAGAGATCGAAACACTCCTTGAGAAAATATCGGACTTGCACGACAAGTTAAGTGATGCAATTCATTCTGTTTCTCGAATCCACTTCCCGAATTCTATAAAAAAATCCCTGCCAATTGACAAACGAGAAAACCGGGCCAAGTTTTGTGTCCCTTAAGGGGTTTCAAGTTGAGGAGGATGATTCAGTAGGACAAGAAGCTAGGAAACTCTTTGCCATCTGAACCGCTCTTGAAAATCTTGAAGACCAGCTGGAATTTCTTTTTGAAAGTTTAATTGCTTGGAGTAATTTAATTTGAGATTGTAATTGTATTTCAGTTAATTACGGACAGTAAGGGGAGATTTCTCGCACACATCTCCAGTCCCTCTCCCTCCTTACTCATCTTCTCCATTCATCTCTCGTTTTTGAGAGTAGCCTTCATCTCCTTTTTTCCAATCTTACAGTCCAATTCCGAACTGTCGAATAGGAATATACTAGCACTATGCTTTTTTAAAAGTAGAACTCCAGTTTGTATTAAGTTTACAAAATCTATCTTATTGATAAAAACCACAAGATTAATGCCTAATGGTCAAGAAGAATATGCTAAAATTTATAAACCAAAGGCAAGAGTGATCAGATATCTAAAACATTTTTCATCCTATTGAAATTTATTAACTTGTGAAACATCATTATCAAACGGCTTAAAGTCCCCAACTCTGCTGAACCATGAAGGGAAAGCCTATCCTTTGTGCCCTTATTTTGGTTTCGACATCATTTTTGACATTTACCCATTGATGATAATTGTCCTCGCTTCAGTTCAAAGTGAGGAAACTTTTTTTGTTACATTCTCAAAGAATATACAAAAATGTGGAATGGTATAACTAAAATGCTTGTTCTAGGATGTTGTATATTAGAGTTCTCAAAACGGGCGGGCCGGCTCGGCCAACCACCCTTGCGGCCCGGCACGGCACAGCCCGCAATGCCAAATAGCCCACGCAGGCGGGGCTTTCCCGTATGGGCCGGACCAGCCCAGATTTTTCGGCCTTTGTCCCAGCCCATTCGTGCGGCCCATATGGGCCACGAGTTGACCCTGCCCATGTGGGCTTCTTTTTTCTTTTATTTTTTTCCTTTTATTTTTGTCACATTTTACATTTAAATTTTATGATAAATATATTACAATTGAAATACTTCAATTGGAAATTTACCACATTTTTAAGAGATATCATTAGTCTTTTAGATTTTTAAATTCTAATTAAAAAGTAAACATACAACAAGATGAAAGTAAAATTTTTAATAATAAACTTCAAATATCTTATTATATAAAAAATTTTGAAATTCAAATATTGTTCAGACAAATTTAAAAAGGGAATAACATAATAATAAATACAATACAAAAAAATATACAAGAAAAAAATATAAAAAATAAATAAAAGGGTCACTTTTTGATCAAAGGGCCAAAAAGTGGCCATTTGTTAAAAAGTGGCAGGCTTTGACCAAACCAGCGCATGTAGCAGCATACAGCTTTGATTTTTTGAAATTTGTTTTAATATTTTTAACAGGCCGGCAGTTAAACAGCGGGCTCGGAGTCTTTTAATCAGCACACCCGGTCTACCGCGGGCAACGGTACGCGGCTCGGACTAGCTGGTTCCGGGCCAATCGGCGGTTCTGAGCTTTTCCAGGTGGTTTTGGGTGGGCCGCTTACACCACTACTGTAGATGACGGAGAAAGTCATAGAGATAAACTTGTGTCCAACACTTCTTGCAAATGACTGTATAAAGGTATAGAGAATGGATGTCAACTTTATGATACCCGTGACCTTCACACCATAGAGTTGTACGTATACAAGGCCAAGATGCATTTATGTATGAGCAATAAAAGTTGATAGGATCAATAAAGAGTAGAGATGGCCCAAAAATAAATAAATAAATAAATAAATAAATAAATAAGCAAAAAGTAACATAAAAGAACTGCACGGTGCCTGAGGGGCCCTGCGCTGAATGGCGTGGAAATATCCTCCTTCCCCGGCTTGGTCAACTTTGGAGAGGGATGGCGTTGACTTTTAGGGATGGCAACGAGGACGGGTCGGGGTCGGGTTTAGCCTTCCCCGATTTTTTTCCCCGTCCTGTCTTAGCCCCAATCCCAGAATGAATCGGGGTGGGTCGGGCTCGGGGAGGGTCGGGGTGGGTCGGGGATAGGAAAATCCCCGATAACTTCCCCGATAATATGTATATTTTTTAATAAATAGAGCTTCCAACAAGTAGCAGTTAAAAAAATAATATCCCTCTATTGGAACATCAAACAAAACAGTTTACATCTTCATTCCAAAAACCCAAACCAACTTAATAACAAAAAGAAGACAAGGAGATTATGTACAGACTTTATTCGACCATTTCATCACTATCGTCGACTTTTTCCTCAATCTTCATTTTCTCTACTGCTTGAGCGCATTCGCTTCTTACCCATTTGAGATTTGAATTAATATATTAGATTTTCACCCATGGCTGCATTAACAAGCCCTTCATTCTTCTGCACCCGATATGGCAAACTTTTTCCATCAGTTGCTGCGTCTATATATGCTATTATTCCTACACAAAAAGTCAACCTTAAAATAAACTAATATAACTGTTCTTTACAGCACAATTAGCAAACCAATATCCTTTTAAATCAGGTTCATATAATCTATGAAGAAAGTTGCCTATGATATGAAGAAATCATTAAAAATAGCCTGCGTTTACTCTGCTTGTCATTATTGCTGCATTGTCTCTGCTTGTCATTCTGGTAACTTTTTCTCTTTTTCTTTTAGTTGACTAAATGAATGAGGATGCATAGTCTGCCCAGTGTTCAGATCTTCCAAACATTGAATTTGAGTGTATGTGATATTCACATTTCACAACTTAGCAGTTCTTATTTAATTTTCCTATGTATTTCTTGTGATTTACAATTTTTTCATTGATTTTTCCATTATAGCTTTGTTCTACTAGTGTCAAGAAATGAAAAAGATTAAACTTGACAGTGGCTTTCAATACATTTTAGCTTTAAACTATAAAACTCAAAATTTAGTTTACTCAAAAGATTAAAATATCTAACTAGTAAGAAACAAACTATAATCAAGATTAAAAGAGACATTACAAGTTTTAAAACCTTACCTATAGGGGGTGGCCAAGACGTAGTGCCCAGAGTTCGGCGACTGGACGATGGAAGAGACGGTGGGGGGTAGGGGGCGGCGGCTGTTTGGCTTGGAAGAGGAGCAACTGAGATTTAGGGTTTGTGTGTTGTGTCTAATTTGTGTTCTCTCCAAGAATGAAAATGAATATCGAGATTCGAGATTGTCTAATTTGTTCTGAGTGCTGTTTTTTTTTTCCCTGTGATTCCGCTTCCGGTTTAGTTTATTAAATCTACATTCTTAGTGGCTTAATGAGTCAGGCGTTACTGCTGAGGGTGAAGGTGTGGAGTACCTTTGGGGTGGTTGAGTGTTCAAGTCTTTGGCTATGTATTTACTAAAATTTTTATTTTTTGAAAAATTTAAGTAAAATCAGGGTCGGGTCGGGTCGGGTCGGGGAACCCAAATCCCGTCCCCGCCTCGTTTCAGATTCGGGGTGTGCTACTATTCAATCATTTTTTTTGAGTGGGTGGGTGAGGTTATATCAACGAAGATGACTCAAGTTTGAAGATTCGGTGTGCATCAACCCTCAAGAAAGATGAAGTCAATTTCTTGTTTCTCTTTCTTCTTTCAAGGAACATGAAATCGAAGTGTATAAATTTAGGTATGGTTGTGGGTATGATCGGAGGTCTAAGAAATCATAGGTACATGCGTTGGCTGAATTTACTATTCCACATCCGTGTCTAAGAAATCCTGCATTTTTCATATTGCTCACAATTGTCCCCTCTTGGACATAATTGTATAACCCATTAAGCAGAAAATAAACTTTTAAGGACCTTCTAAGCCTTAAAACTTGTCCAAACTTCTCAAATAAGCCTAAAATGAATTGATATTTCCACATAGATGCATCAATTTTCTGACATGGTACTTTAGTCCGGCCATACCTCTTATCTTTCAGTTTGATACACCGCGTTAAATGAAATCTGATGATAAATATGAAAACTTTTCGGGTTTCATGCATTAATACTTCCATTGGTTGTTTAATTTCCCTCGTGACACCAAACTGTGATAGTAAAGTAGTTCTTAACCCTGTGTGACCGAAGTAGATGAATTATAACATCTTTTTCCGAACCTTTAAAGCAAGTTTCATTAGAAGATTACGGTAGATACTGCATAATAAATGTCTCAGTCTTGTTGGAGACTCAATAAGAAATCAAGGGAGTTCTCTCTATAATTTCTTTTGTTATATCCAAGATGGCTCAGTTTATGAAGGTACCATAAAAAAGAAGCTGGATTTTGAATGTGTTGGTTAGGTTATTTGAGCATTATACTTATTAAAAGTCATGTTAAGCAAAGCCCTAACCAGATGTTGTTATGCGCTTCTATGGAGATTGATAACACTGCACCAGTTAAAAGCTTTTGCAAGTGTTGTGGTTCTCAAAGTCTGATTTTTGTCTCTTATTTCTGTCCATATAAAAAAAAGTATGCATAAATTCGGAAAAAAATATGAATAAAATATGAAATCCAAATTTGACGGCCATTTTGAAAATACGAATAAGGTTAGGAAAATAACATGTATTTTGTCAACATCAATCATATCTTACGCTGTATTTTCCTTTTTTTTTATAGAAATAGAATCTGGTTGTGTCAAATTAGTGGTTTGGTATTTTTTAGTCTTTTTTAATTCGACTTTGGTTTTAGTTTTATGAGTTGTGCTATTTGAACAAGACGAACAAAAAAGATTTAATTTATTTGTACATACAAAGTGTATATAATTTGTACTCTCTCTTGTATTTACTTAAATGTGCTAGATGGCTTGACGTCATCTTCCGTGAAATGACTTTTTTTTTTTGGGGGGCGGGGGGAGTTCAGGGGTGTGTGTACAAATTTTGTACACTATGTATATACACACAAACCCGCTGCACAAAAAATTTAGCAAAACTGACACATGACAAAATTTTAGTTTTCAACACATCATCAATGGTAATCACATTGGACGCATGTGTATTGTTAAACTTTTTGTCCAAACAGAATTATTCTAGTTTCATTGATGTGCCAATTCTTTCCCGGTAAAATTGATTATCACCATGGCATTTTGATGTTATGATTCATAGACTGTACAAATACAACAAGAAGCAGAGAGAGATGCTGCAGTTGCTCGTATAGAGCAATGTCGCATTCTTCTTGCAATGAAATTGGCTGAACACAACTGTAAGAAGTACAAAGTTATTGAAGAAGCACGAGTTGGGTGACATAAAAGATGCTAGTCAATTTATTTCAGCTGAAAATCTCCATGGTCCCGCATCTGCAACATATCTGTCTCATCAGAACTATCTTAATCATACATGTTATTTTTCCTTAATCATATAGTACACAAGGGTATGACGGCAAAATTATCTTATCTTCTCACAAATAGCATTTTCCTATAAGTACATTTAAATTAGGGTGTGTCTGATTGCCATAATTTTTCATGAAAAATACTAGTTTTTCATATAAATTCTCACTTTTGTGTTGTTTGATTGATTTTTTCTCCATGGAAAATATTTTCCCACCGTCATTCACGTGACCATATATTTCAGGGAAACAAGGAAAATATTTTTCTTGAAGAGAGCTAGGCAATTCGTTTCTCAGGGAATTGATATTCCATATTTCTTAAAACATTGGGTCATTTTTTAACTTATAAAATATAAAAATTGGAAAACAGGTACGTAAATTGAGAATTTCTCATTTTTCATTTTCCGTTTCTTTTTTCCTCTTTTTTTGGATTTTATATCACATGGCATTTCTTGCTAATGTTAACAAATATGAGATCTTATAATCATTTCACATTTTCTAATTATGAATCGCTATTGAAGTTTATAACTTTTTTTTTATCTTTATATTCATACACAAATCACTCACTGAATTTCTTACAATTTCTTTTTTAGTATAAACTTCAACTTATTAAGTGCACTAATGAGAGATAGTTGATGACTTCAAAATTATTCATTGAATCATGAGTGGTAAACCATGATACTATAATCGTGAGAAAGCTTCACTCTCTGTACCCTATCTTCATAACCATTTTCAAATATTATCATCATATCATCATTGTCCATTAAAAAATCATGCAAGACAAAAGCTTGTCATTAGTTATCTTTTTTTTTTATTCTTCGTGGTTTGATTTCGTCTCAAATATAAATATATATTCAACTCAAAATTAGGGCTTGCGTAGTTTTGACAAATAAAAAAATTGGCAAATAAAAAATACATGGAAAAATGTGCAATTTATATATATAACTTGATAATTTCTATAAAAAACTAATGACTATCAAATAATAAAATTTGGTAAAAAAGACTGTTTTCATAGAAAATGATATCTATTAAATACTAAAAGATGGAAAATAATAACTATTTATAGGTGGAAAATTAAGGGCATCCACATTAGTAGTGTTAAATTACTGTGTTAATTAAGTTATTTGTTAACAACTCAAAAATAATTACATTATTGGTGTTAATAACATTGTTAAAAGAATCTTTTTAACTACTTATTAACTTTATGGTTATTAACAACTCATGTGCCCCATCATATTTATTTTCTTTATTTTTTATATTATTTATAGGTTGAATTAATTTAGTCATATCTACTTTTAACTTAAAGTTGAATTATAAGGATTAGTTTAACAACACTAATATGTTATATATCAATAGCTAAATTTAACATTCCTACATGGCACTCAACAATTACTAAAACTCTACTTTATTGTTTATGTGAATAGTTAAATCAAGCAACATTAATGTTGATGCTCTAAGCCAATCAAATATGTGTAATTGATATTTGCTATGAAAATTAATTCGAATTCAATTACTTAAAATACATTTTCTTTCTATGTATTTTCTATGCTTCTAATTAAATAGTATCTTAATCACATGTCCTTGTATATACTATTCATTGAAACTTCTCTTGGTAAATGAATCTCAATAAAATATGACAACATTGGCTAAATATATATATATATATATATATTTTGCTTTACCTCAAGGCCGGTCTATAGATTTCGGGAGCCTTATGCGAAATTTAAATATGGGCCCTTTTTAAAAAAACTTTAAATTAAACGCGATTTTAACGGTTTAAAATTTGAATATTTAAATTTCATGTTAAATAGGTAAGCAAAATAAGTAAACATTTTAATAATATTCAAAGAAATTTTCATCTCAGTAGGCTTTAATATTTGTCAATTTGTAAGACATTTGACTATATTTTATCATTTAAAAAGTACATATATACACATTACTAAAACATTAGATGGCCCTATTCTTGTATAAAATTATACTACAAATATAATATTTGGTATTTGAAATTTAATAAAAATTACAAGAATTGTAACTATCATTAAAGACAAAAAAATGAAAATTTAAATTGGCCCCTTAAAAAAATAAAATCAACTTTGTAGATATAACAATTTAAACATTTGACTTATAATTAAAGATGAAAACTAAAATGTATAACTTTACCACTGAGCTATGATAAAATTATATACACATTATTTTTCATTCTATGTTTTGGACATATATTTCAAAAAACTAGACTGTAAATTTTTCGACGCGTTCTAACTGAGGACCCTAAGCGACCACTTTGGTCGATTACCCTCAGGGCCGGTTTTGGCTTGTCTTATCATTTAATGACATTTAACTGAGACATATGATGGTAATGTCAACGGTAGTGATAAATAACATTATTTTATCTACCTAGAGGGAAACACCATACATGCATGATTGAGGATGTTGCATGAATGTTTGAATTGGGTTGAAATGTTTGGTAAGTTCACGTTCTAAATATTTAGTATATTTACCCAAACAACTTTTGTATAATTATTCTTGAACGGTAAAAAGCTACTTTCTTGCGCTAAACTTATTATTACCTCGACTCGTAAATATAACATACTTTTCTTTCAACCTTTGAATGTGTCAAGCCTTCTAATTGATACTCCCACCGTATCATATATTTAGATTTGTTTTTCATTTTTAGATTTCTTAAATATATAAGTTTATTTTTTTATTAAGAAATCTAATTTATACAGGCTGGAGGCGGCTGAGTCAAATTTACCCACATATCTTTTCAATGTGGTGAAATTCAACATGAGGATTGCAAAAGGAGGAGATGAGCTGTGAAGAAAATTGAGTTTTTAAAATGAAGATAGTGTTCTTCTTTAAGAAGAAAAAAACTCCCTTGCCATTGGTGTGATAAGGAAAAAAAAAGGAAAAAAGAATAAAATGAAAAATCATCATGAGACGCCACAAAAAGTCTATTTTCTAAGAACATTCCAATGTTTGGGGAAAAAACCTAAATTTTCCCCTCAACAAAACAAAATAATATTTATATTTGAGGGGGAGCATGGTCGGCCCTTAACTTTCAGGGCTCCTGGGCGAAATTTAAATGGCCTACTTTTAAAAATTTTTAGAATGAACACGATTTTAATGATTTAAGCTTTAAATATTTAATTTTTATATTGAAAATGTGAATAAAATAAGTAAACATTTTAATAATATTAAAAGGAATTTTCAGCTCAATAGATTTTAATATTCGTCAATTAATAAGACATTCAATTATATTTTATCATTTAAGTAGCATAAATATACTACTAAAACACTAATATAGCTCTTTTCTTATAAAATTATTTTACAAATTTAGTATTTAGTATTTGAAATTTAATAAAACTTACAAGAATTGTGAATATTATTAAACCAAAAGAAGGGAAATTTAGATCTGGCACCCCTTTTTTTCCAATAAATTTCAAATCTAGATTTGTTTTGTTGTTTTGCAGATTTACACCTAATAGTTTGCATATTTATACATAACATTTGCATGGTTGCACGCATTTTTCAAAGGGAATATTTTACTATTTTTAATTCTAATTGAGGGTTTCGAATTATTTAATATATTAAAATCATTATCTAAACGTACTTCATAAAAAATTATTATCTAAATATGATCTTAAGGTTTATTTTTAAATTATCATATAATATTTCAAAGATCACGTAGTTGATATCTGTTGGTATATTTTTAATTTAAAATTTAAACATGTGATTTATCCTAACTTGATATCTTTTTTTTTCTTTTCTTTAGGTACATATTTTATTCACTTTTTTGATAATTAATTACTAATTAAATAATTAGATTAAAAAATAGATTAGGGTGATTTTAGGTAATTGAACAAATAAGCAATTTGAAGGACTTCTTTTCGTGTGCCAGGGTGTTAGTGATTTGGAGCGATATGATATGAAGATGATACATTTACTTGAGGAGGTAGTTGATACGTTCTACAAACATATTAAGTTCATGATTTTTAACACTAAACAGCATCTCCCATATTACAATGGGCCTCCCTTCGCCTCCGCATTTTACATATGCTACTATAATGTTTATATTGTAACCTCTTTTATTTTATATATGTTTTATTAGATTGATGAGTACTTTTTATTGGTGTGATACAATATGAAGATAATACGTTTACTTGAGGAGGCTAATTGATATGTTCTACAAATATGTTAATTTGGTCATTTGTATATCTTTTTATGGTTAATTGCTCAGTCGAAAGGTCTAACTGCCATGATAAAGTTTTAAAGGCCAATGCATGCTTGAAACTTGTAGAATGGTTGAAGGGAGTATTCTTTATTTTATTTTATTTATTTTATTTTTTTTTACATACGTTGCAGGGAGATTGTTTAGACTTTAAATAGTTTATTCTAACTTAAAAACCACTTTTTGGACACCCAAATAGAATACCCATTTCAGAGCTTCTCTTAATCCAATTGCTTCAGTCATCTTCACTTGGAATGCAGTTGCTATAGGAATCATTAGGAGTCACACAAATTCTCCAGTCTCATTTCGAACAACCATGCCAATTTCAACCCGTTCCCCACCTGTTGCTGCATCTATGTTGCATTGGAGATACCCAGCAGCTGGTTTTTTCTATACATTCTGGGAGGTTGAAGAATCGATAGTCAGTGTTGCAGGATGGGTCTTTACGTTTTATGCTTATTGGAATTGAAAATGGATAATGAAATAATCTAATGAGACATGAAACATAGAGTTCTTTAACAAAATGGAATCTAATTGATACTGACATACCTGGGACGTTGAAGGAGTACAAGGTAGTTTTGCAGGGGAAAATCCACGGTCCTTGTTTATCAGAATTGTCAATTCTGATGTAGCTAATTCCGTATATATACTTGAATTGTCAAGATGATATTCAAAATCTCTTAGATGATGTTTTGTGATCCTAACCAACGTGATTCAAATTTTTTATTTTGGATGATATTTTGTGATCCCAACCAACTTGATTCTGTGTATCTGCATTATTCAGATTATTGATGGCTTAATTAATATTGTAATTGTATTTTTTTTTTTTAAATTTTGGATGTCTAATTTTACTCCATAAATATGATGCCTATTTATGCTAATGAAAGGTGTGTTTGTGCTATTTTTTCATTTTGTGGTCTATGGCTGAGTGTGTAGTCAATTTTTAACCCTTTTACTTAAAGTCCCCAAAAAAATAAAAATAAAAATTTAAATTTAAATTGACCCTTAAAAATATAAAATCAAATTTGCGGATATAAGGATTTGAACATCTATTATATCCTAAATCAAGAGTAGTGAAGCCTTTTATTTTCAACCCATTTTTTAACTTACATCAGCATGACATCATCTGTACCCATTTTGGTTATTTCAGCCAATTTTATCCTATTTTGTACTTAGTCAAAATAGGAACGCGTTTTTATCCTTTATTAGCCTTAAATTGAGTCTATATGGATATTAACTAAATTTCCTACTTATTAAGGAAATTGCTTATTTTAGTTTTTCTCCATCATGTTTTCCTTTATTATGAAATTTATTTATGTTAATAATAATATGGTATTGGAAGAAAAAAATATCAATTTTTGTGTGAACACATATATCCCCTTATTACCTCTAATTTCTTATGTTGACATGTAATTACCATCTATGGCACGGAAAAGGTTTAAAAACCAATTTTGCTTTCAAAATTTTTAATTGATTGTATATTTTAATTAATTATGATCTTTACAAAAAGAGATCGGAAGAGCACACGTCCTCTATTATCCTTAAATTGAGCCCAAATAAATACTTAATTAAATTTTATTAAGAAAATTGATTATTTTAGTTTTTCTCCCCTTATTTTGGAAATTATTTATATTAATGATAATATGGTATTGGAAGAAACAAATCTCAATTTTTGCATGAACACATCTGGCTTCTTCGATCCATGATTTTTGATAATTCCCTACGTTGATCTGTTGTCACCATATATAGCACGCGAAAAGTTTAAAGGTGAATTTTTTATTTAGCGAATGTTTTCAAAAATTAAAAAAATACTATTATATATTCCTAATCTTTTGCGGTGGTTTAGTGTATTAAGGGCAATATATATGATCAATATTTTATTTATGTGCATCATACAGATGTATAACTAAAATACGATGTCAAACCACTCATTTGATCACTAATATTCATTTTTCCGATGCCCAGCTAAATAAGAAAAGGATGCCATTTATTGAAGCAATTGATGTACATTTAAGTTGTAAATGTTCACAAACCTTTTTTTTTTTTAAAGTAGAATTATATTTTGTAATAATGAGTCGTTGAGATATTTGTAGTCCAAGTGGATCATATCAAATATGTGGACGTAATTGGTTTGACCATATTCTATTTTTAAGTAGAAATAGTTTGTGAACATCGGCAACAGATATACACATGTTGCGTATTCATTGTTTAACTTCTTATATGTTATATTCTAGAATATTGTTCTTCCCATGCATCAATTTCAATTAATTTAATTGCAATCTCTTTTACTCAAATCAAACATTAATCAATAAATTATCATTCCTTTTTCTCATCTAAAGCTCCCTTCACGTGATATATATGTTTTCTAATAAATTTATTCTTTTCTTGCCTGTTATGATAGGCTGCTTTAAAATTGAATAAAGACTAAATGAATGAAGACATTCTATGTAATGACGAAAGTATGACTACGTGCAACTGACTATGTACATTATTAAGTTAAATTTTTTTTATCATCTATGAAATTTTATTTTTGTCTCCTCACTTAAGAATTTTTTTTTAATCTTTAATAGATATAGTATATTAAATTACCATTTAATAATTTATATTATATTATCGTGCATGTGGTTGAAGATTAATGGTTTCTCTGTTGATAGATTAAATTAAAAAATTCATGCTATTCTTGGATTGACACATTAATAGAGGGGAGGATATGAAACAGATAAGAGCGGCTGATAAAAGTTCTTTTTTTTTTTTTTTTTTTAGATTTTGCAATTATGTGATTTGTCTGCCATTTGATAATAACTTAACCTTTACATTTCTTTGATTGATCTTAATAGTTTGGTGATTGAAGGTTTCTTTGATTGATCTTAACAGTGTGATGGTTGACCAGTCAATTTGATACACACTTTGTTAATTTTCTTATATTAGCAAATTTTTTCTAGACTTTTTATGAAAGAAGATGAATTGACCAAGTTATATCATGCAATTTCTATAGAACAATGGCTCGATATAGAGCAATGGGTTCCGCCCTTAGGCCAAGCACTGCTGGTTTGATTTCTTTAAATTTACATTGCTATATGGTTTCAGCATGAAAACAAGTGTGAAGTTTGTCTCTAACAAGATTCTTTTCTTTTCTTTTTTAGCTTTTCGATTTTATTTTGTTGATGTCTAGCTTGATAATTATCTCACCAATTTTGGTTTATTATCTGTTGTGTTTTGTGATCATAAACATTCATGTTGTGTTTTCATTTCTTATTGATTTTGATATGTATAATATTATGATAATCAATGTAATTTGTATTTAACAATCTGTTCTATCTTTTTTTTTATTTTGATAATTATCTCACTAATTTTGGTTTATTATCTGTTGTGCTTTGTGATCATAAACGTGAATGGTGTGTTTTAATTTCTTATTGATTTTGATATGCATAATATTATGATAATCAATGAAATTTGATATTTAACAATCTGTTCTATCTTTGATTGAAGTCCTTATTCTTAATTTTTGTTTTTACATTCTAATTAATTTTATAGTTGATGTGTTTAATAATCTTACGTAATGTCGATGCTTATATTGAGTGTAATTATGCTATATAAATTTTGTCTACTTCTCTGAATATATTGATTGTCTGTTAGAGGTTGTTAAATATAAAAACGTTGTTACAGCCATAATAGATAGGTTCATAGTTGGCAATGGTCTTATATAGTTTGTATTATTAATTTTTTTGTGCATTATAAACACATTTATAGCATCCCATATCTTATAATTGTTTTATTTGCACATTTACTTTTATTAGCTGTGACTATATTAACTCAAGTTACGAAGCACAAACAAAATTGTGGACACAGATTGATGGATGAAAATAGAGGATTTCATGCAGTCGTGCATTGTAAATTGATTAGTTGTATTGTATTGTCAAGTAATTCTTATTTTAGTTTGAGTTAGACTATTTTGACAAGTATAATTTTAGATACTTTTACTCTACTCGATCATTGAGTTAGCACACCTTCACAATTTGCATTGAAATGTACATATGATGGTTATTAGTATTTCCATTTCTTACCAGTAAAATCTTCGCATGTTGTCTACCTATGCATCGCACGGGTGCATATACTAGTTTAACTTATACAACAAAAGACGGAGACTTAAATGTATAACTTCATCACCTACAAAACAATTTATGTTAAAATTGTATACCCATTATTTCTATTCTATTCTTTAGACATATGTTTAACAAAAATCAATTGTAAACCTTTCGACGCTTTCTAATTGGGGGCTTAATCAACCGCTCTGGTCTATTAGTTTCAGAACCATCCCTGGGGAAAAAAGCCACTTGGAGGGGAAAAACCTATTTGAGGGGCCAAATTTGACCCCAAATTTAAAGAATTCCCCATCAAATTCTTGGTCTTATAAATGTTATACAAACCAATAATATTCTGCTACATATCTAATTTTAATTTTTAGCCAAATAATTATTAAATATGAAGTGAAATTTTTGAATTTTGTGATAAATGAAGGAGTAAAATTTTTTGTCTATGTGTAACAAAATAAATGAAATTTCACTTTATATTTTTACATACATATACAATTCTAAAGTCATTTAAAAAATGTAAACAGTGCCTGCGAAAATATAAACAGTGATGTTAAATCCATAACGGTCGCTAGGGCTGTGTAAACTAGTTTTGGTCCGAGGTTTTTGAAGGACCAAGACTGGATTAAACATCTTCGATTCGGTCCTAGTCTCGGTCCCAAAAATGGTAAACTCAAACAGTTTCTGTCCCGGCTCGAGCTTAGGTAATGAATTTGGTTTTTTTTTTACTTTTCCGGGCTTGTGAAAAAAATTTTCTATAGACTTAGTAATGTAAAAACATATATAAACAAAATTTAGAACAAACAAAATAGAAGAGCTTTGTGTACAACAAAAAGTATTAACATGCCTCCGTAACGTAGAAGTACTAGACTTACTTGTATTTCTCATTTTTTTTTTATTTTAACAAATCTAAAATTATTAAATATTTGAAAAGAATTGTGCTATTTGAACAAAGATACATACAAAAATTCTAACAAAACTGACACATGACACAATCCTGTTTTTCAACACATCACATCATTTTTACATTAATACTAATCACTTATAACACTTGTCCATTTTATCACATTTTTTGTCCCTTCTTTTGTCCAATTAGAATTTTCCATTTGAAATATGTATCTTAAATTAGAAAATAATTATAAAAATCATAAATATTATATTTACTTTATAATTTTAACAATTTTACGATATAATTTTGATATTTTTTAAAGATAAAAGATGGATAATTCCTACTTTATTATACATTTATAGAGATTAAATATTACAAAATTGATGTAATTATCAAAATAAATAACACTTACCACTTAAAATAAAAATTAAAAAAATATATTTCACACTTTTTACTAATAAGAAAACTACTTAAATAAATGAAAAGATGCATAACCACAAATTCTCCACGTGTATATATATATATATAAATATATATTTTATATAATAATAACATATAACTTAAATAGAGTCAATAAATATATTATAAATCTGAACAATTTTCTTTAACAAAATCCTTATAATGTTATAAATTCTAGTAACATTATATATTAACACAATTGTTTTTGATTATTGCTAAAAAATAATATAATAATGATGATTTTTAAAGAAGTTTATTGACCAAAAAATTCTAACTTGAAAAAGAAATTTACTGGTATTACTTTAATTTTTTGTTGTCTACATTGAAAGTTTTGTAGAAAAATAATATGATTGAAGCTTATAAATAAGATGGACCTTTATGCAAGTAACTATGTAAAAGAAATTTTATGGACTTTGAAGCAAATTAATAATTGTCTTAGTCTTTTATGTTTACCTTTAAGTTTAAATGATTGTCCCACATTAAAAGTTTTGAAAAAAAGTAACTTGATTGGGGCTTATAAATAAGGCGGATATTTGTGCAAGTGACTATGTAATAAGACGGACATTTGTGCAAGTGACTATGTAAAGGAAATGATTTTGATTTTTGCCTCTTGGATATTATGAGAAGTGAAAACTGAGTTTCAATTTATTAAAAAAAAAGTCAACTGGTCTTTGACCGGGTTTTTGGATTTTCCAGGACTAGGACCGGAACGGACTGTTCTAGGGCCTGGACTGGAACTGACAGATTATTTTTGCCCAAAACCCAGACCGAGACTGGCCCGTTGGGTTCGATTTCTAGCCAGTTCAACCAGTACTAATTTTTTTACACACCCCTAACGGCCGCTAATGTTTTGACATGTATAGTAAGAACGAGTTATATTTGAATATAACAAGAATTTTATTTTACCCATGCATGTATATTATTATGCATGCGTGTAACACATGTCACACTTGTAGCCCAAATACTTGACACATATACACGTATATATAATAACATATATGCGTATAAGTAAAATAAAATTCTTCTTGAATATAAATATATAATATATATATATATAATAAAATTAACTTCATATAATAAACCCAAAAACCCATTCATATATTTTTCCCTCAAAAGTTTTCCTCCTCTTAAGTGCGTTTTTTCCGCCAAACTTTTTCCGCTTTGGGTTTTTTGGCCAAACACTGGGAATGCTCTAACAAAGTATAGAGCCGCCTTCAGCTCCTTGCTGTCTCTCCACAGCGAGGTGAGGGAGAATGAAAATTGCCAGCATTTTCCATTCGTTCTACACCAATCCATTGGCTAGACAAATCCCGGCATATTTTCAAAGTCTAATGTTTCTCAGCACTTCACATCGACCCTTTTCTACTGATTTCTCAGAGGACCCAGAACTGAAAGATTTCATGAAATACATGGACGGGCTAAAGAATTATGAGAAGTCCGGCGTGCCAAAAGGCGCAGGAACGGATTCTGATGACGGGTTTGATCTCGGTCGGATGAAGCGCTTGTTGCAGTTGTTGGGTAATCCTCAATCCCAGTTCAAGGTTCGTTCTTTTTCCCCCCTTCTTTTGAGAAATGTAGGAAATTCGGAAGAAATTAATTGAAAGATGACCCCTTTTGTTTTTGAATCTCTCAGTGAGACGTATCGGTTCAAAATAAAGCAATCTCCAACCACAACCACAACCACGTACTCTGTTTTGGTGCACTAGTGCAAATAGAAACTCTGTCCTCTCTAATGTACTCCAATCCGTGTATCCAGTTAGTACTTGTAAGGATTCAGGAAATCCTAATGTATTCAATTTGGACTTCGAAGTGTTGGTTTATTCAATTGAAACTTTTCAGAAGTCTCAATAAGTATTGGGGTTTAAATTAGGGCAGTTTTTGTATTTAGTCTCTAAACATTGTCTCTTTTTGCATTCAACGGTGGAATTTTGATGTCAGAGTCCAAAAATCTTTTAACTTTTGGTGCTATGAGTCCTTTTGGATGGAAAATATCGAAAATAATCATTGAAGTTTCATCCTTATTTGGTAGCCAAACCTACTAGAAGCATTTTATTCCAGTAAATAAAATCATATTCAACCAATTAAAATATGAATATATAATAAATTAAAAATATAAATAAGAACACTCCACTGACAATTTTTTCCCTTATAGTGTTATCTTTCTCCTATAGCAATTTGTAAAATAAACTTGAAATGGTTTTCAAAGAAAGCACTTGCCGAATGATGACATTATCAAAGAAAAGCTCATTGAATGAGTGCCCTTAATTTTAATTTGTTATGTTTTATCTTTAAATATTAAATGGTTTGACACCTTTTCATTTGATTAGGGAAAAAAAAAACTGTAGTTAATGAATTTGGCCCCCAAACAACGGATAAGATTTAACATTCATTTTTTATTTTTTCCATCCAAAAGGACCTAAAAAAGCAACCAATATAAGTTTTGGGACTTCACCACCAAATTTTCTACCTTTAGGAAAAGAAACAATACTAAACATGCTAATTACCCTTCAAATTAATAAAGACTTTTGGGATTTCACTAATCGTAGGACTTTACTTTTTGCGGAAAATATAAAAAGAAAAAAAAAAAAAAAGGTCCTCAGAAATCTCACATGCATCCATGAGACTTTTGAAGAGTTTCTTAAATAATTAAAAAAAGCATCTCTTTTATTTTCTTTCAAATACTTTTCTAT
The DNA here is from genome assembly GCA_963692815.1 of Nyctanthes arbor-tristis. Lineage (NCBI taxonomy): Eukaryota > Viridiplantae > Streptophyta > Magnoliopsida > Lamiales > Oleaceae > Nyctanthes > Nyctanthes arbor-tristis. Next base: position 38,567 of record CAVNYN010233700.1, read on the forward strand.
CTCAACTCACTTAAGTTCCTTCACTCAATTTTCTTTACCAACTCAAATAAGAATGATTTGTTTTGCATTATTTATTTTTCTTGCTCTCTATTTAAATTGTTATGGAGATAAAGAACTATTTTACTAGCAGTGGCATATAAATTCTTTTTATTTTTATTTTATTTTTATTTTTGGACATTTTCAATTTTTTGTAATATTGTTGTCTTTATTTCTAATTAGTAATATGCTAATTCTATATTACTAATTCTTTTTCTTGCATATACTACTAATTTTACGCTTTCAAAAGCATACATTCACTTTTACTTAAAAATTATTTAAAAAAAAAAAAAAATCTATTTGACCTTTATATTTCTTTAAATGTTTATTTATGGAGTTTTCACTTCATTATAAAAATTTGTTTGGCCTAATATTGCATTTGTTTGAACTTTTCTTTTCCCCTGAAAAACGAAAATCTAAATCAATTTTAAAAGACCTGAAAGGTATAAAAGTCTAGAAAATTGTAAAAAGTTCTATACAAAAGACTTTTCTGAATTCCCTACAAATCCGTAACTCATTAAAGTTCCTTGAAATCTACAAGAGTCATTAATTTAAAAAAGTTGTTAAAAATCTCCATTGAATATACAGCCTAAAAATTACACAAAACCTTATCCAATACATCTTTATTCTTTTCCTTGTAAAGTTAAAAAAACTTTATTTATTTTGAAAATTAATTATTTGTAAGTTCTATTGTTAATTAGATTAAATAAAAGAAGATTAAAATGAATTACTGAAAATATTTATTTATCATCGCACTTTATAAAATTACATAAAAATAAATTATTGAACATCAAGGGAAAAATAAAAAGTGAAAAGAAAATGTATGTATAACACAACAACATATGAAAAACAAGTAATATTTATTATAGTGAAATTAGTAACCTACCTATCAAACATATTTAACCTTCATAATTAAGCACATCATAAACAGGACTCAAAAGAGAAACATAAGGACTGCACATTTGGAGTATTCACACACAAACACACACACAAAAATTACATAAACAGATGGCGTTTTGGTAATAAAATGGAACTTCTTTTGGAGACCCAAAATGAACAAATATGGCATGCCACTATTGACAGCTCCAATTTGGAGTGCTGAAATGGCGCATGGCTGGAGGTGGGAAAAACTCCAAAAATGGCGCAATATTCCATTTCCATCCAGTTGGAGATGCCGTAAGACTGATTATTTAGTGTCTGGAGTTTTAATCTCTTGACTACCGATCGAATTATAAAGATAGGAAGCTTTATTTCTCTGTTTGAAATTTCACATTTTTTCATTCTTTTTGAGTGGAATTATGGCATCAGGAACTAAATGGCTTCAGATTTGATCATAGGCTATTCACATTGCTGGGACAAAAGGAAAAGGATCTACTGCTGCATTTCTGTCTGGCATTTTACGTGCAGAAGGATATTCTGTTGGTTGCTATACTAGGTATGGGCTGTTGGGTTGTGATGAGGTGTCACATCAGAACAAGAAAATTTCAATTGTCAGATTTTAAGTTTTTCGTGGGTTGTATCCATATAAATGACAACATGCTTTATTTCTTTGGGCAGTCCACATATGCAAACTATCAGGGAACGAATAACATTGGGAAGATCAGGTCAGCCAGTATCAGCAAAGGCTCTAAATTGTCTTTTTCAAAGAGTGAGGGTGGATCTTGAAAGAGCAATAAAACTTGAAAAAGGTTGCGTTAGTCATTTTGAGGTATGGCTTGTGGATATATCCATTATTTTCTGGAATGGAGTGAGTGTAAATGAGTGGTGAAGATTTGTCTAGTACATGTGGGTCTCATAACGTATTTGAATGTTATTATTTGACCAATTTAGTTTGAAATAGATATACATTGCAAATTGTGTCTCGTAAGTACCTTTTTTTTCTCTTCTCTTTTTTGTGTATGAACATAAGTACTTATATTCTAGTAATCAAAAAAGCATATATCTTGTCATCATAAATGTTACTGAGTTATGTAATGGAATTTTCCCGATAATTCCTTTTCATTATCATTTGACCATCTGGTGCACGTTGCACTTTTAGGTTTTCACTGCTCTAGCGTTCAGCATGTTTGCTCAAGAGAAAGTTGATGTTGCAGTTGTTGAGGTCTGGACCACTTCTCTACAAAAACTTACATTCCCTGAATCTTGTTTCCCGATTATCTTCTACGTTGTTACCAGTGTTTAGTTTTAATTTTATGGTGCCCTATCTAAACGAATCCAGTGTTCTTCTTTTATCCTGTTGCACTAAATTGCATCCAGCTGTTAAAAAGGGTAAATCAAGCAGTGCTTTAAGTTACATTTAACTATTTAGGATACTTGGCCAAAGCTTCGGTCTTATCCATTATAGGTTGGCATCTTACTTTTTCCCTTTCAAATTCCCAAATACAAGATAACTAATTAGAATTGTTGTGCGTAAGCTAACATTTTTCTCTTTTTTAATGCAAATGTATAGGCTGGGTTGGGTGGAGCGCGGGATGCAACCAATGTAATTAGTAGTTCGGAACTTGCTTTATCAATTATTACAACTATCGGCGAGGAACATCTAGCTGCACTTGGGGGCTCTTTGGAAAGTATTGCGGTGGCAAAATCAGGAATTATCAAAGATGGACGTCCAGTTTGGTGGTTCTCCTTGCACCTTCCTTTTGCTTTCTTCTCTGTGCTTCAAAATTACTCTGGGTTCTGAACTCCATTTGAATTGCTCTAGGTTTACTTTACTATTTTGATTTAGCTTCTTGCTAGTTGTGGGGGGCTTTAAGAGCATGAAACAGTTCGAATGATTCTAGCATAGACAAAGGATATCTAATATTCAGTCATTTATATTCTTTCTTCTTATGTGTCAAATCTGGTGATGACCATAAAAGTTATTGAACACATGAATCAACTCAGCTAAACTCTTAAGCTGTGATGCAGAAGACACATTTATTTATTTATACTTTATTTATACTCCCTCCGTCCTAGTTATTTGGTTCACTTTGCTTTTTCACAAGGATTAAGAGTATTGTTGGAAAAGTAAATTTTGTGAGTTGTGTTCCTAATTTGTACCTATTTAATGACTAATTTTTAAATTAATAGTTATAACTGTAAGTCTGTAACAGTAAATAAGGGTATGTTTGTAAAGTAATATAAACTAACTCTTTAATATGGAGACAAGACTATATAATTGGGAAGAACAAAATGGAGAAGTGGACTATATAAATGGGATGGAGGGAGTATTTAGTATTCAACATGATCCTTTTCTCTAGCAAATGGGATTTATTGTTGTCAAAGGTGTCATATGTGTGCAATTTTCGTTAATGAATAGTAGTGAGACTTGAACCATGTCTCATTCATGTTCCGAGACCTTGTTGAACCATTTCTTTTAAAAACTTAGGTTGTAGAAATTTAGTATTCGATGGAATGTGGAGTTGCTTTACTTTGGATGGCATGGCTGTACAATAAATGTTTTCTTTAGTATTGGGTTCTTGAAGTACTTCCACTATCTTCACTGCATCACTTCAAATGCAGTTATCTTAAAATATCTATTGATGTTTGCAGCTGCATCTATTGAGAAATTTAATTATATAACCTTTATTTTCTTTGCATGACATTTTTGGTTGCTTTATGGAGGTTAATTTTTGCTAACTCTTAATAAGTTGCTTGATGGTTTTGCTTAACTTTCTGAGTTGTTTAAACTTTTCAGCTGGTCTTAGGCGGGCCATTCCTTCCACGCATCGAACACATTCTGCGTGATAAAGCTTCTTCTATGTCTTCACCTGTAGTATCCGCATCTGATCCTGGAAATAGAAGTATTCTCAAGGGCTTTAGCAAACCATGTCAGATGCCTTACCAATTGAGTGACATACTGCGCAGGATTGAGAGGGATCTTTCTCTGGTACTTATTGGTGTTATATCGTTGGTTCTTCTTAGTATTTAAAGCTTCTTGTCTAATGTGCATGCCAGTGTATCTTAGTATATCTATCTTGATTTTTAATTACCATTCCATGGGTTCTTCATATATTGCAGTTCATTGAGCTGTTTGATGTGAAATTACACATGCTTGGACAGATCGGAAGTTCAAAATGCGGCAACAGCTACTTGTGCAGCACTCTGCCTTCGCCATCAAGGTGAGAGGAGGAGACTATGAAGTTTTTCTGAGCATGGGATATATTTCTGTATGTTTTCTTTCAGTTCAAGTTTTGTCTTCCATCGGGAAAGGAGATATTGTAGCTTGTTGTCTTTGATTGTCCATCAGTTTACTTAAGATGGAAATACCTCATAAAACTGGGAGAAGGTAAATTAGTGTGTATCGGTTGCAAGGATATAAAAGATTTTGGTTTTAGGCCATGACCAATGCCCCAGTTAGCCCTATACAGTGTCTTTTGAAACAGATAAGATTCTTCCGTGTAGAGGGCCCTTTTGGTTTCATGGGTGGTTTGATCTTACTGCATCAGGGGTGAATAGCAAATTTTGAAAATTTTTATCTATTAGGCAGCAATAATTCAAATCAGAGTCCCGATATCTACCCATTCACCTTTTAGCTTGTTTAAGTTTCAACCACCGTAATGGACACTGAAGTCCAGTAATTAATTCTAGCTGTTATCATCGCCATCATCACTAGCAGCAGCAGCAGCAGCAAGGAGGTTTCCTCCCCTATATGCACAAAAAGGACTACATTATTGTACGTGTCCCTGTCATTCTGTTTTCATCATTGTTTTCTTCCCCAAAACCCTCTGCAAAAAAGTGTTACCTGGATTCATCTCTGAATTTGTTGAAAGAACACCCTAAAACCTACTACACACTGCTGAATTATAAAATTTCCAGAGTTGTGAAATCAACTCGGCTAATCCTGAATGTCTGAGACAGATAGTTGTTTTAGGATCTAATCCTTAAAAAAACATTCATTCATCGGAAGAGCTGGTTGCAATTAATCTCACTAAAATATATGTATTTGGTCTACTCTACTGTTAGATAGCCAATTTACATGCTGCCCTCGACTGCATAAGAATTTTCGATGGATCGTTGAGAATGCATCTCATATCAAATGTATCCCTCATTGAGTAGATTTGATCCCTTCCACGACTTCTTGTTTTTCTCATGCATTTCAGGGTGGAGATTATCTGATATCTCTATCCGAGCTGGCCTAGAGTCCACATTTTTGTTTGGGAGAAGTCAATTTCTGACCTCCAAGGAAGCTGAGATGCTTGGAGTACATGGAGCAACTATACTGCTTGATGGAGGTTGGATTGTGATCATTTTAATATCCCAATCCTCAGTTTTCCTTCTGTATCTGTTTGTGATAAATGGATGTGTAAGGAGCTAGAGACCTGATATATTGTAAATTTCAGCTACATCCCGATGTTGCTAAGTGCATGTCTGGCTAAAGCATAAAAAGAAAATATACTTTTAAGTTTATGCGTTATATAATTCAAATTTTCTTTATTGTCAAATTTGAAATAAGTTACTGATTGCGAGAGTAAGGTATGACTTTATAGTAAGTAATACTATTTTACTAAAGTAAAAGAAAACGTTAAGTCATCAAACACACTACTTGAAAGGTCATTTTAATTTGATTTATTTATCTTTTGTCAGTTAGCCAACCATGCTCCTAATAAGTGCTTGCATGATTTTCATTCACATAAAATCAATTCTCAAGCAAACTCATTTTCAACCATACATTTATCCACTAAAATAATCTTGAAAGTAAATTCATAGCTTTTCCATACTTTTCAACCACACATTCTCTCAAAAAATCACTTTTAAAATCAATTCTTCAAAAATCAAAAGCATACGCCCTCTAATTTATTTTTTATCATTTCAAATACATGGCTTCATCAATATCATGCACACACAGACACATCATCTGTTCTTTTATTCTAACATTAGAAACAGAAAATTAAATTTAGTTATGTATTTTTATCTTGCTTTTGGTCCCTTTTTTCATGAACTGTTGTGCTTGTCATTATTATGATGTTCATGTTCTCGTTTTTCATCACATACCAAGGATTCTGCCCGAGCTTTGACTAATACCATCAGGATGACGTTTCCACTGGCAAGATTGCTTCTAGTAGTTGCCATGGCAAGTGACAAAGACCATTTAGGTTTTGCAAGAGAACTACTTTCAGGTTTAAAGTCCTTCTTTTCTGCATTCCTTAAAAGTACTTTGCCTTAACTAATTTATAGCTTAACCTTGAAACTGGCTCATCCCTGAGATCTATGGGTTTCTTTATTCCAACATTTTAGGTGCAGTCATTAAGATAGTATTAGCAATCTAATTCTATTTCAGGAAAAGAAAAAAGGTCAAGCAAATCACGCCCACATATTTTGTGGGACTTGCTTGTACTATACAAATATATAACATGCAATTCCACTCATTCTCTCTAGCATTTCAAAAAAGAATTTGTTTGCCTACTGGGGGCTAACTTGACAATGGCCTTGATGGTTGATTTCAGTGGCTGTGGATCCCACAGGCACCTGTCTATGAAATGAAGAAAAAATTTCAAAGCAATTCAAAGAATAGGATCTGCTGAATTAATGTTATATCCTGTAATCATGGTTTCAGTTATTGTATGAACTTACATGATTAACTGTGACTGCTAGCAAACTAAAATTTTATTGAAATCTAAGAGAGAATTAGTGGCGTTAAAATGGTGGAGATTTGTGAAGTACACGAGGGTCCCATGAAATATGTGGATGTGATTGGTTTGACTAGATTCAAATATGAAATAGTATGAGATGGCTAACATGGGCTACCGAATGTGATACCCCAAAAAAAAAAAAAAAAACAGTGAGTTGAAACCTATATGCTTCTGTAGTGTGAAATAATCAATAGAAAGTAGAAAAAGTAAAAGTTAAATTCAACTCTATGATGGGGCAATATCATGAAGAATATTCAGAAGAAGCTGTTGCTTATTAGAATAAGGTAGGTATTCCCTAAATGTTTATGTATCTTGCTTGAACCATAAAAATTTTAAAAGTAGTTCACATTGTACTCTTATATGAAACTAATGTCATTTCGTTCCAAAAAGTAATAGAGCTTTTATCTAGATGAATAATGTGATGCAAGGTTGAGTCCCAAAAGTTCCTGGCAGGCTGTCCTATAAATGACACACTAGCATACTTATATGGGATTCACTGGAGATGTAAAAATTAATGAGTTTTCTCAAGGCAGTATAAAAACCAGAACTGCCACTGAGATCCCACAATTTTTAGTTTGAGCTCTCGTATTACAGTAATATTGATTCTCAATATTGTCCCTAAATGATGAGTTTTGACTGGAGAAGCTAGATATCCAATATTGTAGATTTGCTGAAGGACTGTGTATAGTTAAGAGAGTTTCAGTAGGACATTGTAATGGCAAATTCAATTAATGCTAAGATGAAGCATTATTCTGAAGAAATGCAAAATGACAAGTACTAGTGTCAAGGTTTGATCATTAATGGAATTCTATTAAGGGTTTTAGTGAGGTAAAAATTCAAGGTTTGGTTCTGTGGTTGGTAGGTGGGGACAATTCATGATATAAATTTAAGGACAATTTGGTTCCAGAGTACTTGTGACCCTTGAAAACTAAACCTATTATATATAGTAATTCAACTAAAATACTTAATTATACAAAAATATAAACAAATAAATATCTGATGGTATCAGTACCATTCTTGGCAAAGTTGGCTATCCAGGACTTCTCTTTATGGCTTATGGTGTTATATCGTATTGACAAATGACAATGTTTTCTTGCACTGGGCTTTTTCACATTGAATTTGCTACTCCATATACAATTATTGTTGTTTTCTATTGCAGTTGGACTAGTGGAGGCTGTACTTTTTGCTGAAATTGGTATTGCTGGAGGCAGATCTCGATCTACTTCAGCATCGTTATTAAAAGATTCTTGGATTCAAGCTTCTAAAGAGACAAGTAATGATATCCGAGATTGTGGAAGTGTAGAGTCTGAACTTTTCAAGGATCAACTGGCTCACTCTGAAAGAAAAATGGAAGATCGAGCCATTTTATTTGCTGAAGGATCATTAGACTGTTTAATCAGAGTTGGACACGATATCCTTAGGGCAAAGTCTGAAGAATTTGGAATAATTGTCTTCACGGGATCCTTGCATATTGTTGCAGCAGTATTAGGATCTCTCGAGGGATAAGTTTAGGCTTGGTAAGCAAAAGCTTTCTGTTCATTTCTTGTTTAATTTCTGATTACAATTTCCTTGTTAATGCTCCCTAGTTTTATTCTGCTCCCTAGTTTTATTCTGCAAACTAGTCTTGTACTCAGGAAAAGTTTGGCTATAGTATTTGGCTAATGCAAACTTGTATATTATGGACGTGTTGCTTATGCAGTCCTAGACTATGAAGGAAAGTATTACGAATAAAACTCTTGAGTTTTCTGTCTTCTTTAATACTACCCAGTTTTGTCTGCTCCACCTTATTAAACACGCCCCTGTGGCATGTTTAGTTGACCAGTCTGTACAATAATGGAGAATTTGAGTGAAGAAAGAGAAGTTAAAATATATTGTATTATTCAATTATTTCCTGTATACGATCTCACAGACTAAGAAAGGAGACGTGAAGCTTGTCATTTGTTCTATTTCGTGCTACCATATAAAAAAACAATATTAGTACATCCTTTTCAGGACAAGGTTACGTCGCTTTGTGATAATTTAGCAAGATTCTTTGAGTGTGGTCCCTTCATAAAGTACCCCTTTATTTGGATGTGAACAGCAGAGAGGTCCCTTATTATGCTTCTCATGAAGTGATTACAGTTTAATGTTTTAATATCTCTTAAGTGCAAAGTACAGCATCCTATGGTCCCTGCTTGTCTTAATTGTATTCCGGGTTTATGAAAAATTTGAAATTATGTCTTACAATTCTGAAAGTTTTTGAATTTAAGCAAAAATAAGTTGTTTAAACTGCAGGTCACAGGTTGGAGGGGCCATCTTTTTGGAACATGTTTCTAGTACTGCTGTCCTTGGTTATTTGGTCCATCTGCCGGGTATGTACATGTAATTTTTTATCAATTTCTGGGCTGAAAGTGTTTTCTTTTCTTTTATTATCATGGAAATGAAATATTATTTGACTTTATTGGAGTCAGGAAATTTTGGAGAAAATTGTGATTAATTTTGAACTATACTTTTACTAAATTCTTTTCCTTTTTCTATTCCCTATCCTAAAAAAAGCATGTTTTTGTTTCCAAGATAACGCACTGTGTTAATGTTAAACCTGCCTTACCCATGGAAATATATGAAGCGAATTGCAAAATCCTATTTTGGTAGGGTAATTGGTTGACGTGTTTATCATATTTGGAGGCATAGTTTGAAAAGGCAAGGCGGAGCCTCAAGGCCCGCCTCGGCCTGAGGCGGTTGTCTGGTGCCTTGAGGCTTAAGCCTTTGGCGGTGAGACATACGCCTCTATGGTTGTGCCTCAAGGCTCAAGAGGCATAAGCCTCTAAATTGACATCCAATTTTGATTTTTTTTAAATTGTTTTCGGTTTACTACTAAAGTAAAAACTTCATTACAATTTGAATCGAATAACAAATAAAAAAAAAAGCAAGGAAGTTCGTATCATATCGATATATCTTCTTGTTTTTCTATTGTTTCTCTTAGAAGGTGCCGTGTTTCAATAAAAAAAATTGATATTCTACATGCATGTTACCTTTTTCTTGCTAGTTACTCATTTTCTTTTTCTCTACATGGTTTTGCTACATGCGACATTTAATTCCCTTATCATCCTAGTTAGTTATAAGGTGCAAACTACAAGATTGTTAACAATAGCAATGTGATGATACATCAATTTATTTTGCTTTGCTTGAAATAAGTTATTTGCTTTATAATGTTTGGACCTATTTGTATTGGTTTGTCGAGAGGCTTACGCCTCAATCGCCTTGAGGTGTACGCTTTGCCTCATCAAGAAATAACGCCTCGAGGAAAATTTCCGCCTTTTCGAACTTTGTTTGGAGGTGAGCGGAGAGTTTAAAACCATATTTGGATTGCGCTTAGTTACTGATCCACCAGCTGACTCAAAGGTTCTAGACTTCTGAGAAATTTGGGGTGGATAAAAAGTTTAGAGTCTAGGAAGAATTACATCAAGTCCAATCACAGTCAAAGATCTTGTGGTTGAAATTGAAGTAGAAAAAGGACAGTTACCACTTCCTGTATTGGTGGAATAAAATCTTGAAAAGTTAACTTGTACTGGAGTTCCTGAGCCATAAGAAATAGAGAAAGTAGCCTTCAACCTTTAGTTGGTGACGAGCCATAAATTTTAGTTTCCAGTTCGTTGGACTATTAAGTATTTGAAATTTAATTAAAAAGATTATCACACTGGTAATCTTGATTCTTGAGGTTGGGGGAAAATGTGTGAAGATTGAGGAAATCTGAAACTTTCTGCTTGTAAATTGGAAGTTGGAGATGCATTTGCTCTATTCTTCATAGTTTGGGTCCATGGTCTAATTTTCCTAAAAATTACTTTTGTTTTAAATCTCAGAGTATGTTTGATGGTGTTTTCCCTGGAAAATGTCAGATTCATGGAAAACAATTCCATCTTTGTGTGTGTGACACACAAATGGAAATGAAATTTGGAATTCCATGGTTCAACTCTTTTAAGTATACTTTGCCCGATTTCCATATGAAAAGATTCCCACCTCCCTTTCTTCTCCATCTTTTCGTATCAAACAATTTTCGCATTTGAAGCAGTCCCCCCCCCCCTTAAAATAAACAATTTCCTTTGGGGAGGTGGGGTTGTCCACAAGTCCCTGGCCCTTTGCAAGTATGACAACTGTGTCTTTTACCTTTTAATACTAAATTTCCTTTACAGAAGATTTCTGTTTATAATACAAGTTAAGATTCGGAAAAATTACACTCTTGAGTCTTTCAGCTACTTTAAAGTGTACTTGGATCTTTAGCCCTTCAGTATTTTGCCACAAAGTTCCTAACCTTCAGTTAAACAGAGACTTAAAAGGACTCTTGAACAATTTCAGTCTGATCTTGTGACCATTTATATGAATGGTAAAAATTTAAATTTGCTATTTAGAATATTAGGAATAAAATGTTATTTGCATTAAAGATCAAAAGAAGGTTAAGTGTTGTAACTTATGGATATTTTGACGTAAATCCTTAAAAGGTCTCCTGTCACATGGTATGGTTAGAAAGCTTTTATTTTCATTTATTTATTTATTTATTTTTTTTGTTTGAGGGTTGGGGGTGGGGTGGGGGAGTTAAGTAGCAAAAAATGATGTTTATTTTAATAAAAATACACATTTCATTTAGGACATCAAGTTCAATCTAAACGTTACTTTTTTATTTTAATCAAAATATACTTTACCTTTTACCCTTTGTTCACATTTGGTTTTCAATGGAAAATAGAAGTGCTTTCCTTACTATCAATTGAGGTGTTTATATTAATTTTAGCTTTTTTGTGGAGCCAAATAGGATTACGTGATATGAAGCCAAATACCAATTACAAATAGCTACATGTGGTTTCGTGCATGTGACTGCTTGTGATTGGTAGTTGAGCTCCCTTATGAAGCTTTATTTGTCTCCATAGAAAATGAGATATTAATTAATCAGGTAATGCGTGTATTTTTGGGTTCTACGAAATGTATATATAATACTATGGGATTATGACACATTTTATTTATTTATTTATTTTTACATGAGATAATACTTTCAAGTAGATAGATTAGAC
>CAVNYN010233712.1:0-26802 GCA_963692815.1 Nyctanthes arbor-tristis
GTGCTCTTCCGATCTACATCATTGAGTGACTACAAAGAAACGATATTTTTTTTTGTTCGAATATGAAGAAACAATATATGCTCATCGATATTTCTTTTGTTATACAAGTGTTTTTTGTTTATGAGTTGGTTGTTTTTTTTATTGTTGTTAACAGCATTTGAAATGGAAGTATGACTCATCTTTCTGCTTATTCTAATGGTTATTGTTGTTGACTATAAAGAGATGCAATGGAATTAAAGTTGAACAAAAAAATTATAGCGCTTCATGTGGAAATTATACGAAAACATGTCAGGTGACCATTAAAAAGCAACTTACTATCATCTTATTTTCTTTTAAGTACATTAACCTCGTCTTGTCTCACAAAATTTCACTGAGATCGGAAGAGCGTCGTCCACCCGCAGTCTGTTAACAGACTCGTCGAGTGTCTGACAAAAAAAAAGCGTACGCCTTCAAATTTTTTTGATGTGTATTGCTACCTATGATCAACTTCCAGTAACTCCAATAGTGAAAATGATATAGGAATTCATCCAAATTGTATAACAATAAAAAAAACCCCATTGTGGAATAACTGTAAAATCTATACAGTAAACTAAACAAAATGTGTATATCAACGTGAGAATTCTTACCAAATAAATGGAAATTGTTTATTAGCTTTTCATCCTACTACTTATTTTAGTGACAGGAAGAAATTTTGTCATCAAATATTATGCACAAATTTGGGAAATAAGGAAGAAAGTTGAACGGTCATTTTTGGAGGGAACCCATGCATATACTTACACTAATTGTATATATCATAAGGGTGTTTGTGATTTTTTTCTTTTTATTGATAAATAGGTTATTTTGATATGATACTAAGGATATTTTGGACATTTTAGTATATTTGAGGCCTTTTAGACTTAAGGAAGCCATTTTATATAAGTGAGATTTGACTAAGGCCATTTTGAAAAAACCCCCGGCTTGGATTGGGTGATTACCACTTCGCTGGTTTTTCAGCTTAATAAAAGGGCCTTGTTTGCGTTGATGTGGGTCTGTATCTGGTCGCGGTCCGGCTATGGAAACAGGCTCTGGTTTCTTACGGAGCTCAGTCTTTAATCACAGACTAACACTTCACTTAACACACACCACATAACAGCATCTCATTGGAAACCGGGTTCTGAAAGGAACCCAGCCCTAATTCCTTAGAAATTTCCGTCTTATTCATCTAGATTTTTCTTTTTTCCCCTTCAAACATATCTGGGTCTTATTCGTCCAGTTTGTTTTGAGAGAAAATTATTTTTATAGAGTTGTGCTATTTAAACAAAAAGATACACAAAAAGTTAAACAAAACTGACACATGGTAAGATCTTATTTTTCAACACATCACATTACATTTTCATCAATGGTAATCACATGGGTCACATTTTCATTTTGTTACACTTTTTGTCTACTAATTTGTCCAAATAGAATTATTATTACAAAAATTGATCACCTATCAGATGTCAGGCGAGATTATCTCGAAAGATGTACACTTGACAAGTGATAATTAGACAATTCACATGTGAATTATCTCATGTAGATTGTCTCACATATAAACTGTCCAATTAGAGTGCACGTCTTGCGGTATACTTTCCCAGACTGTCTAGTGGAAGATTAAAACTGGAAAATTAGACATTTAATCAGATCCACTTATTTCAAAAATCAGGTGACTTTTTTTTTTGGGTAAAAAAAATCAGGTGACTTTTTTATTATTTTAAAAATCATGCTTTTTAGATGATTTTATTTCAATTAAACAAATGATGCTTTGTACCTTTTTAACTAACCATTGTTTTGTAGAATTATGGCTAATTGACCCTAAATGTCACGCCCTCAATTTTATTACCATATTATCTCAAAATATTGATAGCAGAAGCGTTTAAGTATGTATATCTCGATACAAAATCGAGAGCGAGACTTTACAAATACAATTCAAATACTATTATATTTAATATCATTTTAGAATAACTATTGCGGCCACCCATAACGAAACATCGGCCATGCACCAAAGTCTCGATCACATACATGTATCTCCTCAACCTTCTTTGAATTTTGTCTTAACCTATGATTTTATTACTAAACACTCTAAGGCAATGTATAAACATGCCTAAACTTTGAAGCATGAAAGATTGCTCATTTTATTTGATCTATTGCCTCATTCACTATTACGTCCCAATACACAATTGCACATCTTATCAATGTATCTTGGAACACTTGAGATTACCAATACTCTTCAAATCAAGAATTTGCTTTGCCAAACCTAAATTCTTGTTGAATCTATAATTTGTATTGATTACTCCAAGGAAATATACAAATATGCCTACATTTTGAAGCATGAAATACTGTTCCTTATAATGCCCTTTGAGTTGGCCATTGCCTCCTTCATTGTTGTGTTCCAACAAACCTTTGCGTGTTGTTTCAATGTATCTTGAAACACTTTCTCTCCTAAACAATATTCCCAATGTTTTTTTAAACCGAGAAATTACTTTGCTGAACATGATTTCTTCTTAATACAATTTTGAACATCTGAATTGTCAAGAAAAAGCTCTTGAAATAGTATCTTTTTAGTTCTTGCTTGAAAAGACTATATCTGATCTATCCAGGCAAACTATTGGAGTCGCTTAAATGTTCTTTTGCTAGACCCAACGCTTATTTGTATTTCTTGCCTAAAAATTATATTTCCTTGTATATGACACGTTTGCTTATAATTGATTGACATTATTCCTTTTCTCTACGTATTCTTAATAATAAACTTATTGCTTCTATTTATCAACAATAGTCTTATTGCTTTGTACTTGAACTTGGCACCATTTCCATTTCCTTTAATGCTAATAGCCTCTTCAATGTGAAACATTAATTTCTTGTTAGCATTTAATTGATCCCAAATTTTGTCCCGTGTTATTCGCGAGAATAACTCAACCATAAAAATTCTCTTTGAAAAAAATAGAAACTCGTTAGCAAAGACGTCACTTTGACATGTGAATTGACCTCAGTTCTTTGAAAATTTGATATTTATTTCTTCCCTTATGCTTTCTTTTTCTTGTTCTTACCTACTTTTATGTGTCCTTGATTGTCTACTTGGAATCTTGAAATCTTCTTTGGCCTCTCTATTATTCTTATTATCTTTTTTTGACTATATGCCATAATTTAATGTTTTTGTTACTGTTAGATTGAACTCATGAGATTGTTTGATTATCGCTTACCACCAAATGGTTCTTCTCACAATTTCGAAAACCTCATTACTTGATAAAGAACTTCATATTTTCGCCCATGTTCCCTTCAACTTGATTTGATTACAAGGGACATTAAATCTTCTACAGTTATAAGTTATTTGTTATGCCAATGTCTCTTTATTTTATTTGTTATTCAAAATGCCTTTGATATATGAGTTGATATTAGTACCTTGAAAAATTAGAATTTGGGAGAATTTGTTTCTTTTCTTCTCCTTCTTTTCTAATTCCCATATACTTTTGCTCATCCTTGATTACCCACTTGACATCTTGAAATCCTTTTGGCCCCTATCACTTTTATTGCCTTTTCTTGACTACATGTCTTCGCTCAACACCTATTGATATCGTTTTGATTGCGCTTATGAAATTGTTCGATTATTGCCTATCGATAATGTTTCTTCTCTTCATAATTCTGAAAACCTTATTTACTTGACAAAGGACTCCATGTTTCCGTCTTTGTCCCTTTCAACCTGGTTTATTACTAGGAATATTAACTCTTTTGCATTTCTCAATTATTTGTTATTTTACTTGTTGACTTTGCTCGTACCAATGACTCTATATTTTGTTTGCCATTCAAAGTACTTTTGATATATGAGTTATAGAAAGAGGGAAATTTTGTTTCTTCTCTCGCTTACTTTTGCTCATATTTGATTGCCTACTTGTTATCTCAGAAATTCCCTTTGGTCTCCTACTACTTTTATTGCCTTTGTTTTTCCATGACTTTGTACCATTTTGATCGAACCCTTGAGATTGTTTGGTTATAATCTATCGCCAACAATTCTTTGTACAATTAGGAAACTTTACTTGCTTGACAGTGGACTTATGTAAAAATTGACTTCATGTTTCCGTCTGCTTTCCCTTTAACTTTGTTTAATCTCATGGGGCATCAACCCCTCTACAGTTCGGCATTATTTGTTATTTTGCTCACTTTTCTTGTACCCACATTCCTCTATTTTGTCAAATTCTAAAAACCGATGTGGTTTCCCCTTCCTACCTTGTTTAATGAAACGAGTATGAAACACTAGCTTGAAAATCGAGAACATATTTGAAATAGTTTTGAAAAGAATATGATTCAAGGAATCAAATTTTTGGTAATTGTTATTGGTAAATGAGCAACCGACAATCCAAACCCATTTTTGAATAAAGCTGGATTGTTGAATATTTGACCCAATTTTGAATTTATGGTATATTTGGGTTAAGAAGGAAGAATAATTTTATATTTTTGAACCTTGATATTCAAGATGGATGGAAAACTTATGCATGAAAAAGAGGATTAATTACTCAAGCGCCACGCGTGCTCTTAATAGTAAAAGAATTGAGAGTATGCAACCATTCTTGTCACGCACCCACTAATTTTATAATATTTTCAAACATCTTATATTGATTATCAAATTCCATAGCAGAAGCTTTAATACAAATAGTGGGGATGAGACGTACAACCGAACAAATAACTTTTGACTTGATAAGGCTAATTACTTAAACTAACAAGTTATTATATTTTAAAGAATCATTAAAACTTGATTTTTCAATAAAATGCAAAGAACACAACAAGTTATATTAATAGGTATTTTTCATTGATTACCAAAACGAGCAAAATTAATCTTTTCAATACAAATCATTGGAAAACTATTATATTAAAAGATAAGTTGTCAATGTTATATAAAATTAGAAATACATTTATAGAGAGGTAGGCACATTTGTTAATACAAAATGTATTAAATTCATAATATTTTCAGAGATAGGTTGTCACTACATGCAAAACTCTACTCCGTTCGCGAGCATGCTCCAACCCATGGCTTGCCTTGCTTTTCAAATGTCATATCTTTAATCATCTATAAAATTGTAGAAAGAATGGAATGAGTATGAAGTATTCAGTGAGTAACAAAACCTTTTGATTCACATTTTTATTTGAAATATTTATTTTCAAGAAAATCATTCACTGTACAAAGCTTTTCAATGCACAAATGGTCCATATCACTAGTTAAACTACTACATGTGGTGCGCGCATGAGTCATATCAATTCAATCATGGCTATGTTCAATTAAGTGGATCCACAATGAACCCCGGATGACCCCTATCGGAATTCCAATTCAAAGCAAACACTACATTATTCTTCCCTATCTCGAGATTATTGAATAGGTCATAGTGTAGGAAAAAATTCAAAACAATTCAATACAAAATGGGTAGAGCCACTAGTTATTCACATGCAATAAATCAATCTTCTTTTCATTGCATTAAAATCCATGTTCATTTCATAGAAATCATCAATCAAAATATATGCTTATCTTATTAAAGTTTCATGAATGTAGAAAGTGAATCAAAGTATTAGTTACTCACCTTAAATATTCTTCGAATAATTCTCAAGTGGAAAGTGCTATTAAAGCCTTGATATTCTTCAATTAAAGCTATTTTTCAAGCTATAATCCTTCTATATAAGATAAGGGACCATTTTCAAAAGACAAATAGGGATTTTGGTGTGTTTTTAAGGTGTCTCTTCACCCCACCATGGTTGGGGACGAATTTGGCTATCTTTGGGAGGGCTAAGCGATTGGTGGGAGGGTTAAAAGAATTGTGAGGACCCTTTAGCATATATATAATAGTTAAGATTTAGTTGTTTTTAATAAATTTTGAGTTCCATCAAGCAAATTGTGATAAGTGGCGCGACTTGGCACCGTACACTTGCGCAAAAAATTGCTCGAGTAGTCCTTATACTTTGGTTTATCTTATGATTAAGCCGTAACGTTTTGATTCTCGTTACTTAAGCTATTTCACTTACTATGGTTTTACAATTAGGTTATCAACTTCTAAAATATTAACTAATAACCACATTCTTTACTTCTAGGCTTTCTTGAGTCATAATTCTTTGAATTCTTGTGATATTTCAAACGGTTATTCGATCATTGTCAAAATAACGTTTACATTATCAATAACAAATTCATGTGGTTATACAATCATTATCAATACATTCTCAATAATCACATTCTAATTCCAATTCATTGTCCAAGTATCAATCATGTTGTCAATAATCATGTTCTAGTTCTTGACATTTAGGTGCACAACATCCTTGTAATACTTCAAATATGATTATACTGTCACATTTCAATTTCTGTCATTCAATTGAGTGACAACTCACAATTTTGCAATTCAATATAATTATATTACATTCTTTTTCCCGGTATTCATTCGAGTGACTAGTCTTGTAATTTTACCGTTGATGCAATTCAATTCGATCACTTTGTCATGCTCTTATAACCTTTCAATTGATGCAAATACAAATAACTCTTTCATCATTATCAAAATGACGATTATATTGCATAATTTATTAATGAGATTTTGCGGGATGTTATACTAAATATCCCTACTTTTGACAATATTGTGCAAAACATTTCTAACTATCAATTTTTTACATTAGTCGCCCTCAATACAACCTTTCTCTATGCAAAAGGTCACTGCCGTCAATTTTGCAGTTAATTAACGGTTGAAAATCTAGAGAGACAAAATTCAAAGACATTTTTGGCTTATAAAAAAAAGACTCCCTATAGTGGAGTTCAAGCATAAAGTATTTAGTATTTTGATCTGCGTGAAAGAACTAAATAGTTAATATAATTTGATATATATTTTAAATTGCTCAAAAATGAAAATTCTTAATTTTTAGTTGTTAAGTTAGTCAAAAACGGTGACTGTTTGATTTTTCAATGAAATTGAAAAGAAAATAATAATAATAATAATAATGATAATAATAATAATAATAACAAAATTGATACAATAGATTATGTTAGATAACTAAAATGTCCTTTAACTTTTATCTTTTTAGGTTTTTAACTGTTATTTGATTTCCAAACATAACCTTTTGTGTAAGGAAATGTTGTGTTGAGAGTGACCAACGTAAAAAATTAATAGGTATAAGTGTTTTGCACAATAAATATTAAAGATAGAAATGTTTTGCAATAATTAACCATAGAATTATTCCCAAACAAAGTGGGAGGGGGCAAACAAACGGGCAATTTGGCTTCCGGCGGGCAAATTCCCACACTTCAGTAATGTTGAAGTTACTGTCATGGCGTCGCTCAATCCTTAATCCTCTATTCCCAAACCCTAAATTCACTCAATTCCCATCCTCATTTTTTCTCTTCATCTCTCGTTACCTAAGCCACTCTCCACCCGAGCAAACTCTCTATGATCCTCCGTTTTCCCCCAAGAAAAACAAGCCAAAACATACTCAAGAGAAAAAGAACTCGCAGAATAGTAAACTATTTACTGATAGCGATGCCAATAATGTCCCCTTGAAAGCCGATTTGCCCTTTGATTTTATGTACTCTTACTCGGAGACTAGTCCCGGTGTTGAGCCTATTGGGTTCCGCGAGCCCCCGAGTTTCTCCCCGTTCGGGCCTGGAAGGATTGCCCGGAAGTGGACTGGGACTTGCGCTCCGGCTCAGGTGAAGCTGGATTTGGAGAAATTGGCCGACGAGCGCAAGAAGGTTCTCGGAGAACCGCTTTCCGAGGAGGAAATTGCAGAGCTCGTGGAGAAGTATCGCCACAGTGATTGCTCGAGGCAAATCAATTTGGGTAATTCTGCTTTTAGAATGTTCTTAATATTGTGTTTGGAACATTTCCTTATGTTTAATGAGAAATTCTTAAATAGAGAATTAATGATGGGTCATTTGTTACGTGTTGGCTTCTGAATTGTTCTGAAGATTGCTCTTTCTAAATGTTAATAGATATGAGTTTGTGAGCAAAAAGATATAGCAGTTGGACATGAAAGCTGATGGGAGATCAATGATATATAAATTCTCTGATCTTGAAGAAAAACATGCTTTAGGTAAAATGTAGAAATAAGAAGCATTGTTAAGAAAAACTTGGATATTTCCAAATTCCAACTGCCAATGCCATCACTTTTAACGACATTGAGGTTTTAACTAGGCTAATCTAATCAAGACTGGAAACGAATCAACTTGGGCAAAGTTAGTTTGGGAACAGCTTGAGAACTAACTAGCTATGCCTGAAATTTGGCTTGCAAACTTTCTGCATAGCTTATTTTTGGACAAAATCACAAATACGATATGAGTAAACTGATCTGTTTGAGCTAAATTGTGTTTTGTTTATGACAGTTATTCAAGAACAACTCGAAAGAGACAAAACAAACTAATTCTAAGCAATCTGCTATTTTCGCTTATATTACAAAACTGAGCTTGAGAATCCAAATGCTGAGCTGAGGATGGCTGAATTTCAATTTCAAGGCAGAAATGGAAGAATAGCTCCTTTCTTTCCTTCTGATCAACATTACTCTTTTAGCCATCTAAATACTCGATAAACCTCTCGGTCCTAATAGCTCATGTTTTGGATTATGAGTTCTTAGGGAATATGCATGTCCAAGGCTGTGCTGGATCTCATTCACAGTCTCTATCCTTCATAACTTTCATCCTATAATTAATAGTTGGCCTAGACTATCTTCTCCTATTCTTTTGCAATTTGCATTATTCCGTTCCAACACTGCCACGGATATCTATTTGTTATTTTTGTTGTCTACGTTAGAACCTTCTGGTTATTAGTCAAATGCCTAAGCAAGCCTAGGCAATAGCTCACCGGGGTGGTCAAGTTGCTAAGTCAACTTTCTTATCTCATCCTACAATTTATAAGTCCGTCTGCCTAGCCATTCTTTCCACTTCTTTTGCATTATTCGTCTCCAAAACTGCCTGGGAGAACATCTATTGGTTATTTTCCTTGTCTTCAAACCTTCCTTTGAGCAGTCAAATGCCTAAGCAAGCTTAGGTAACGGCTCACCTGTGTGGATTTTCATAAGAATGGGGATTGTGGTCAGAAAGAACAGCAGAAAAGCTTGCTTATATAATGAGATAGAGCTAACCTTCACAAATACTCCCTTGTGATAGTAGTCCACATTTCTTTTGCCCCATTTTTTTTTTTTTTGTATAAACATATTTTTTTTATTTGATACAGCTGTTAATCTGCAGTGCATAAGGGCTAAATGGCACCATAATAAACTACGAAGCTTGGCTATGGTAGACCGGACTATTGGACTCTGCTATCACCTGTACAACTATGCTATATTACGTGATTACTCATAAAATTGTAGTACAAATAACATGCTGCAAGCATCTCAAGGAAAACTGAAAAGTCAAAACATGAATAATAGCCGCGAATATAGTGGAAATTAGCGGAGATGAAAATTTCAAGCACATGTTAGGTCTGGGCTTTATCGACGAGGAAGACCAGGAATTGTAATCTGGTCTGGAAGAGTATGTTTGAAGTAACTTAGTTTGAAGATTTTTTTTTTTCCTTTTTATTTATTTATTTTTTTTAAAGTCTCAAGTAACACGTAACTTTTTTACACCACGAAGGGGAGGAGTTACACACAACATGCTTGAAGACATCCACAATCACTGGAAAAAAGCTGAAGCTGTGAGAATTAAATGCTTGGGAGTGCCAACTCTTGACATGGACAACATTTGCTTCCATCTTGAGGTTTGTGTCCGAAGACCAGACTATGACCCATCTGTGATTGCTAGCTGATGTAGACTGCAGTGTCTCTTTGTAGGACAAATCTGGGGGGATAATTATCTACCGTAACATTAATATTCTCCTCCTGTATCGTGGTCTAACCTACGATCCTAAGAATCGGCCAGTCACTCCTCTTATGCTGTGGAAACCATATGCCCCAATCTATCCAAAACTCGTGAAGAATGTTGCTGATGGTCTCACGTTTGAAGAAACTAAGAAGATGCGGAACAAAGGGCTTAACTCTCCTCCTTTAATGAAACTCAGTAAGTGGATTTTATATATATGCCTAAGAGCCTGTTTGGTTACTCTTAAGTAAATCTACCATTATTGATGAGCTCCTTTGTTGATAAATAAAAAGTTTGTCGTAGCGTCTGGAAAAGGATGGGGACAGACCAAAGTTAACTTGGCGTTTGATTGTTGCAAATAATTCAAGTGATCATTTTTCTTATTTTGCTAAGATTTCAGTGGAACTTTGCATCTTTCTTCCTCAGGCAGAAATGGTGTATACATAAATGTAGTGGAAAGAGTGAGAACAGCATTTGAGACTGAAGTAGTAGTGAGGTTAGATTGTACTCATTTGGGCACAAGTGACTGTAAAAAGATTGGTGTCAAATTACGAGTATGACCTCTCTCCTTGTAAATAAAATTTCGATAGTTTTAGAATTATTGTTGCCTTAGAAGTTTATACTATAATACTCCAGGAGGATGTTTTCATTCTTTTGCTTCGACATTCTTATTTGATACAGGATCTTGTTCCTTGTGTTCCAATCCTACTCAAGGATGAACAGATCATACTCTGGAAGGAAAAGAAAACCCAAGAATAGAACTTATTGGAATCGGATTTCAATTATTTGAACAAGATTGGAAAACATAACATATATGGGCTTTCTTCAGTCAGAAACTTTTGATCTCCTTTGAGCAGGAAAGTGTGCTGCAGTGTCAAACCCATTTTTGCTTCCACATTCTTATTTGATACAGGATCTTGTTCCTTGGGTTCCAATCCTATTCAAGGATGAACAGATCATACTCTGGAAGGGAAAGAAAACCCAAGAATAGAACTTATTGGAATCGGATTTTGATTATTTGAATAAGATTTGAAAACATAACATATATGGGCTTTCTTCAGTCACAAACTTTTGATCTCCTTTGAGCAGGAAAGCGTGCTGCAGTGTCAAACCCATTTTTGATTATTGTCTACTGGTTAGAAACTTGGTGCACTGGAGTATGAGCTGTCAGTTTGCCTAAAGAACGAAGTGTATTCATTTGTGGTCTACATTTTCGCTGCAACTCCTGAGTACTTGCTCAAATTTTTCTATCGAGAGCATTTGGTCTCCAATTGTGGAGACCATGTGCATAAGTGTCGCCATGCAGTCTCCATAGAAAAACTGCCTGTTCGTGTAGTTGTGTAGGAGCTGAAATTTTGTCTGTTACCCACTCTTCATCTGTTGACCCAAAGGTAATCGTGTCTTTGAGGACTGAGGTGCACCTATTAGCTAAGATAGCTCGTTCGGGATGCAGCGCCCAATGAAGGAATGTTGTCTATCTTCTTATTATGGCCTTGTTGAGAACAAAATGGAACATATTAGTGAAGTCTATTTTCTCAAGTCTTCTAGTGTTCTTTTACTTTGTTTTATTAACAACCCGTCAAAAAAAAAAATATATATATATATAATAAAAATAAATAAATAAATAAATTTAAACCCGAAAAAAAAAATCTAAATTTAAAAAAAAGTTCTATATTTGTCTTGTTTGATAATTTTTATTTTTTCAATTTATAAATTTATCTACCACTGATTTGACATTTGATTTGACAATTGTTCAATTACAATCACATATTTTACACTTTTTTATATTTTCAATACACATTTTACATGTCTCCTCATTATAAATTCCCCAAATAAACAAGATCAAACAAGCTTAGTAATTCTATCGAGTCATTTTTATTTGACATGTACAAGTTATATGTTTTAGTTGATCGTTTTAGATTGATTGTGTATATACAAGTAGTGGATTTTAAAGCTCACAAGTAGTCAATACACGATAACTTACTAAGTATGTTACTTATTTATGTCAAATAAATATGTCTCGTTATGATCATTGATATTTATTTGATTTCACTACCATCCTAATCCCTTGACTAGGAAAACCAGATGGAACTCAACGCTGTTAAACAAGAGAAATGAGCTTTCATTTTGTATTGATACTATTTAATACCGCTGAGCATCGCGTACTAATACTATATGGGAAAAAGCTTTAAAAGCTTGTTCTTTCAAACTATCTAAAGCTCATCAGTGGGTTAAATTTCAAGACTAATCACATTCTTTATACAGATTATTTTTTTCATTTCTCTATTTTCGTTTTACTTCTTCACAGTAGATTATATAAAAAAAAATCACTTTTCAAATAACTATTTTTTATCATCGTTACAAAGAACAAGCCATTACTATTAAGAGCGGTCCAGCCATGGAGAGATTACCTCTCCCCTTACGAAGAGGCAACTGCCACCCAACCCCCAATCACATACAAATACTTGACAGTTGTCTCTTCGTAAGGAGAGAGGTAACCTCTCCTTAGAAAAATTCCTATTAAGAGGGCTAATGATTCACTATTCTTGGCAATGAAAACTAGACAAGTGGATGCAAGAATACTAAATAAATTAATTAACCTACCTCCTATTTCTGCATCTCAATTCCGCTAGTTTGGAGCAGACGTTTCACAAAATAAATAAAGTACTTGAAATTCTGCTGTGCTAAAAGAGCTCATATGCGCTACTTTCTCTTACCCGTTTGCTTATTACATGACTTGGGTGTGTGTAAATATCTTTTAACCATTAAAATTTAAAAAAAAAAAAAAAATTCAGACATCTCATGGATAAAAGAACATATTTGTACACATCAAATCACCCAACAAGTAAGCGGACAAGGCAAATAAGCATTTTCTGTGCCCTGCATACACAGATGGCTGGTTCTTCAACGCTGCATAACTAAAACCATTATTTGTCATTTGATGACAAGAAAAGAAAATTTAACCTGGTGAAGGAAAGCAATGCACAGCTAAAAGATTTCAGAGTAATACATTCCAAAATAAATACTTATAAGGGGAGAAAAAAAAAGAATAATAATTTTTTTTTTTAATTAAAAAAGGGAGAGCTGAAGATGTAAAAACAGAACAGATTTCACATAAAACATTCAAGGCATCGTTAACTAGCTGCCCATAAATTAAGATAGTGAAGGAGAGATTTCTCCAAGTCCAAAACCCTCCTATTTAATTAAGGACCACAAGAGATCGTCTGTGAGAAAACTTTCCTGGTCTATGTGAGAAAACTCCCCCCGTTGCAGGATTCTAACTATGTGCTTGAAATAGTTGTATAATTGAGTTGCAAAAGGAGTAAACAGGGACTAGGCATCCTTGTGAAGCATTTTCACCGCTCATTCCTTCATGTCAGTTTCAGCACTCCCAGAATCATGAAACTCCCCGTCTGAGGCTGAAGATGCAGAAGTTGTTAGTTCAGGTGCAGAACTTGGTGGTTCAGGTACAGGAAGGGGAACCTCTTTGATATTTTCCTGCAATGCCTTGAATAAGCAAAAATCATTTAGAACTCACACTTTGAAGTATAGTTTATAAAATTAAAAAGTCATCATTATGCATGTAAATTAAGAAAGATGCCTATACAAGTTGAGCTGTCGATGCAAATCTTACCTGCAAGAGTTCCGTCATCCTTCCAGTTCCATAATTGTATAAAGGTGTTGAGGCAGATACAGTTTGTGAGGGCACAGTCGGGAAGGATCCTTTAACACTGTAATCTTCAGGTGAAGATTTCCATGCTGCCTCCTCATTTTTGTTCGGAATCTCATACGGTCTTGAAGAGCCTTCTGTCTGTAATTCTGTTGATTCCATGCCTTTTTCTGCATCAGGCGTGCCTTCTTTCGATGAAGCATTTTCGTTCTCCGCACTTCCTTGTGCAACTGGATGCCTGAATTGGGGCCGTAAGGCAATTGGACTCTGGCTGGTGGGTACAGGTTGAGCAGGTGGTAACATGGCTAATGGTTCAACTGTCTCTACATCTTTGTCTTCCAAATGCAATAAAGAAGCAGCTTGGGATGCATCTGAAGGCATTTGGTTGGAAGTTGGAGGACCATTTGATGGATTCACAGGTTGCAACACGACGGGAACCAAAGTGCCCCTCACACCCACTGGAGGAACAGAAGAAACCACCTTAGGAGATGAATATTTGCGTCTCACACCCACTGTACCTGGCGTTTGAATTGCAAGTTTCTGAGCAGGCGACCAAG
This sequence comes from Nyctanthes arbor-tristis, assembly GCA_963692815.1. NCBI lineage: Eukaryota > Viridiplantae > Streptophyta > Magnoliopsida > Lamiales > Oleaceae > Nyctanthes > Nyctanthes arbor-tristis. The sequence goes on from CAVNYN010233712.1 coordinate 14,051, forward strand.
TCCGGTTCCCGCCTTGGAATTGTACATCATTTCTTCTAATCATTGGAACATTTGGGGCCACATCATTCTCAGCAGTGACGGGGACATAATGACCTGGCTTGAAAACAACACCTCTCAAAGTAGTATTAGAGTTGCCAATTCTAACCGTAAGCATGTATCCAGCATCAAACGAGGCCTCAACAACACCAGTCACCGACTGGCCCACCATATTGTCATATACATCTGCTCTATCCACTTTATAAGGATGGTTTCTTTTCAATCCTTCGGAACTGGAAGGTCCACGAGCAGATTTAAGTTTCTTTAAATTCGGATCTTTTCGAGGGCGGCCTCGTCCCCGCTTAGCTGGGAGGACCGAAGGGCCACCAGAGTCATCACCTTGTATAACTGGATCCATATTCAGAAATTATGGTCAAGTCGTTAGCTTAGAACCGAAGCTCATGTAGTTCTTTTCGCCTGCAAACAAATACAACAACAAATAAGGATTTTGATCCCGTCTTCATACAAGATAGACCTTAGTTCTGGTGCATGTAATAACAGATAATAAATTTCACAAAAAGGAACTGAAGTCATATATTTCCACTGTTATTAAGTTAGAGAAATACATTTTAACTCAAAAAGCAACTTGCAAGAATGGGTGAAACAAAGTTGATTGGAGTTGATGAAAATGCATCATCAACTTTCTCAGTTATCTCCTTCTGTTATGTGTTCTTTTGTTGGGAGGATTCGAAACAACTTTATGAACTTTGCAACCAGCTTATACCAAGCAAGGCCACAGATATAACACCAAGAACTCAAATATCAAGTGCCTATAAATATCAAGTGTCCATGGCTCTAGAGAAGCTTAATAAGAGCATCTCCAATAGACTCTCTAAACAAAAAATACACTTTAATTTAGAGAGCATATGCATAAAAATAGTCTCCAAGAGACTATTTTAAATTTTAAAATAAAGAGGGGGTTTGGCTCTCCAAATTTAGAGAGCCCAATTCACTCTCTATTCATTCATAGTTGCAGTTTCCTATGTTCATTTTCAAACTACCTTTGAATTGATTGGTCATTCACATTTTAAAGAAAATATAATAGGAAATAATAAATGTCCATGGAATTTAACAAAATATAGAGTTAAAATAGAGAGTTCGTTGGAGCATGTGAAAAATTTTACTCTTTAAAATTAATGATGCTCTCTAAAATGCTAAAAATACTCTCTATAAATAGAGTCTCTTGCGGATGCTGAGATTTATTTACACAATCACAATACACAAATCAGGCTGTGAAACAAGATACGGCTATAGTGATTTTTACTTCTAAAGTTGGCAAAAATGCGTATCAAGTCTAGTATGGAAACTACTTTCAAAAAAAAAAAAAAAGAAGAAGAAGAGAAACAAAGAAAAAGTCTAGTATGAAAACATTTATGAGACCAACCAAACATCAACGTGCTCACGCCTACGCCATTTCTTATATGATAATCTAACTCCAGTTTCGGAAAGAAAGCTACAAGGTCTTAGGTACGAGCATTTATTTCTAGGGTTGTGAGCAACTGGAGTCAATCCAAAAACTGTTTCTCAAGCTTCTTTAATTTCTTAGTGAGTAGAATGCTAAATTTAAGCTTAGGTTTGTCCGAATGAACGAAACCCAAGCATTAATTGTGTAAGCCGCAGGCGCTGTTTAGGTAACTTGGTACTTTTCTTTTTCTATTTTTAAAGTTTATTGGCCGTGTAACTTTTCTTTTTCTATTTCAGGTTAGGAGAGATTGGGAGGGGGAGGGGGAGGGGGAGGGGGGGAGTGAAAATGAGTGTTAGAGAAGTGTCTAATACTTGTAAATTTCCATATGTGGCTAAAAATAGTTGGCCCAGTTCTGTTTTGAATTTGAAATAAAAAATAATAATATTAATGACTTAAAGAAACCTCCTGCTCAAAAGAGTATCGTGTTCTCTTGATAGAAGGTGTTAGAAAAAGGTGTAAGCTAAAACTAGCATGATTTATTAGGCTTGCTAGGAATCTAACTGTTTTGGACCTTTCAGTAGAACCAGCAATGTTTAAGATTGACTCGCATATATCTAGCAAACTAATCCAAATTGACCTTTCAGTGACTTGATCTTGTGCATGTTTTAACAGCCATTGTCCACCTAATCATATTCATTTACATTTGCCACAGGGAAATGCTTTTGAAATGGGTGTGAGACAGATGATAAAAGATGTCAGACATGAATGCTAGGCATAAACAAATATCCACCTCCTTCACACACATGCCAGTTTGAGTGGTTCTTTCCCAGAACAAACTGTTCAAAGTCACCTGAAAAAATCCCAAACCTAAACCAAATGATTTAGACTGATTCAAACAATCTCTAACGTAAACCAAATTGTTTCTTCTGGTTTCGCTTATGTTTGCATTTTTCCTTATTTTGCTTTAACATCTTCGTATATTAACAATCAGATATTTTCTTGTACAAAAAATGACGCAAGAAAAAGTACTAACGCAATCACAATTCACAATAAATACAACCAAAATCTCACACAGTCTCATGTATACTCCGTCAACTTTTTAGCTTTAGCTAACACAAAGCAAAAAAGTTACATATGAAGTCAAAATACAACTCTTTTAGTAATTTGCTAAAAAGTTTTGCATCTCTGAATCCTAGAGAAAGCTTACAATCATAACCTGGAAGGCACTAACACAGTTTCAACAAGAATTTGTCATCAAGGCAGGATGGTCGATGTCCTTGGTAGAGAGAACTTGAAAGAAGTGAAGGCATTACAGCATGAGACAAGTAGTGAGAAGTGAAAGTCGACTGTAAATATGGATTTGAGTGGTGAGTTTATACAGGCTATTAGTTGTAGACTGTGATGATTCCATTAATTTCAAAAAATAAAAAATAAAAAATAAAATAAAATAAAATAATAAAAGGATTTAAGAAGAATATGGCAGAAAAACCAAAAAAAGGGAAGAAACTAAAGAAACCAATTTTAGAGCCAAAACTCTAATACTACTAATGTGAACCCATGGAAACAGAACTCCTGAATCCGAGGAATGAATTTGATACATAATCCAAAAAATCTAAAATTGTATATTTGTTTTAAGAAAATCCCGACTCGATAATTTCTTGAACCAAAGAACTGATATTGTAGGTTGAACACCATAAAAACGAATGTTTCTTTATCAGTTATAATTTCTTGAACCAAAGAACCAAAGAGCTGATATTGTAGGTTGAACGCCATAAAAATGATTGTGTCTTTATCAGTTCTGGTTAAGTGTAATTAGGAACAAAGATAAAGCAAATCCTCACTTTTATTAATCTCACAAATCTATGTAATTGTCTTATAATAAAATGTATTCATATAGACGATGTCAATAAGTCCAAAACTAATTTACAACAAAATCCTAATATTTATAAGTTACTTTTAAATGTTAAAATCGAAAAATAAAAGTTGGCATTATACCATAGTTTTACCAATTACTTTGAAACTTTCAATTTTTATTTTTATTTTTTTTAACAATCAATTAAAAAACTACCCATGAAATGAAACCTGAACCGAACCATTCTAGACCAATTTGGTTATGGTCAAAACCGTCCAATTGACGGTTCCAACGTGGCTCCAAAATGCCTGTTGCAACAAGATAAGTTCTATTCGGCTTCTGGTTTGACAAATTTTGCTTACAGCACACCATCCCCTGCGGCCATGACATCTGGTCCCACCCTACTACATTCCATCCCTACCCCACCTGGTCGATTGAATTCAACAAGCATGGTAGATTAGATGCTTTCTGTCCACAGCCTGTATAAAACTCTCCTTCTGGAAGGACAGATGAACTTTCATATATGGTAAAGCTGATATACAGCATGTCAGGAAACTGACATGACCTTAACAACCTAGTGGTTTTGAATATTCAAGTAGATCAAGTAAAAAGTTGAATGGAGTGACCAAAAAAATTTGCATCTTCTCCCCCCAGATTTATTGGGAACAAGGCTTAGGTTATTGTTGATATGACTTCTAACTGAGCCGCAATAAACACAGTAGAGATGGCAAAGCAGTCCCCACCTGCCCCAAAGGGGATTTTTACCTGCTTTCCCTGCCTATACCCCAGTTAAGTGGAGGCATGGAGCAGTCATGGTAGAATTGGGATGCAGAGCCCGTTTGTGTATTTCTTTTTTTTTTTTTCTTTTTTTCAAAAAGAAAGAAAAAGAACATGAAAAAGAATAGAAACTTGAACAAAAACTACGAACTAGAAAGTCATACTTCTAGAATAAGCAAAAAGCCACAAACCAAAAATGAAACTCAAGCTTCCAATATTTTCTGCTAAAAATGGGGAAATTTTCCTTTAAGAATAACATGCATAAGAGAACTCATATTTGAAATCAACACAAAACTCAAACCACCTCAACAAGAATCAGCATAGACAAGGATAAACAAATATGTCAGAAATGTGGACAATATGTATTGAACGAGAATCTTCGGAAACAAAATAAATCAGCAAACTCCAATTAAAAATACAATTACATACACTCACCTCTATCTGCACAAATAGAAATACAGTAACAGCAAGAGAGATATAGAGAAATGAGAATAACACAAAGATGGTCAGATACTAATCAAGAAACCCATAAAGAGACCTGTGAATCTGGATTAATTATAGATGTAAATGCATAAATTTTGATTAGGTTGCGAGATTTTGTCCTTTAAGAGAGGTTTGTGCCTTCGTGGCTGCAAGAGAAGAGGAGAGTGACTGGCCAGAGTTGTTTAGGGCCAGTCAGAGAAGAAGAGAGACAGGTAGACAGACTAGCCGCAGAAAGAAAAGCTGAATAGCATTCAAGGAAATGGGGGATTTAACTTTGAAATCTGACGTTTAGACTATTTTTTGGTGGATTTGGAAATTAGATGTTTTGCTTGCACAGTACAAAATGCTTCTGCCTTCTTTTTGTGTTGATTTTCTTGTCATACTCATTCTATTTAACATAAATACGGTGGGGAACATGGTCCCCATGCCTGCCTCACCGAATAACCGACCGTGCAAGGAACCCCGCCATTTTCCAGGTGGTTCCCCATGCCCGCTGGACATTTATGCCATCTCTACATAAATGTTTAAGATTGACTCGTGTCCGTATAGCGATCAAAATTAAATTAAATTGACCTTACAGCAATATGATGTTGTGCAAGCTTCTATTGTCTGTCCATGTAATGGCTTTAACAACCTAACCATATTTATGCCGCAGTTGACTTTATAGCAGTCTAAGTTAAATTGACCTTTCCGCAACATGACATTGTCCAAGCTTCTAGTGTCTCTGTCCATGTAATGGCGTTAACAACCTAATCATATTTATGCCTGTCTACTGAGAGGAAGGGATAAGTGAATTGATACATAAATCATATTAAAAGGGAAAATGCATTAACAGGAAACATACATACACGAGAAAAAAATTGTAAAAAACCTAAAGAGGCGGACACAAATGCTGGAATCAAAGTTAATGAATCCCAGGCTTAATGTATTAATAGGAAAAATAAGCAGAGAAATGGACAATTTGAATACTATATTCACGTACTGAAGAAAAAGGCCAAAATAACTGAAAGAGTGGTAGATGGAGGAAAATACCGTGATGGAGAGCAAATAAAACAAGGTTAACAAAGTGACTGTCCCTTCATGAGAACTCAAAACATCCATATAAAGCACATAATAAATAGATTAGAAAGATGACCTTTAACTTAAATCTTTTTGACCTATATGTCCATTCCAGTTTGACTTACATAGCCAGCCAGATTTTGTGGTACTTTTTAGTACCATTTACTCCAGTGATAATCTGATTCAGATTTCACACAATCTCAAACAGATCCCAAAAATGAAATTAACCTAAACTACATGGTCTATGACCAAGATGATAACCCCACAGTAAATTCCTATGAGTGTTACGGTTATGGCATAACTTATGAAGCAAAATACTTGTTGTCTTCTTTATACAGTACCCACTCCTGTCTTTCTCTTTCCTGGACAAGTAGGCAAGCCTCGAAAACTTTGGATAACAATAACAATTCTAAAGATGCCTAAATCTCAATCAATATGCTAAAATAAAGTTGTAACTAAAACGCCTAAAGATTGTCAACTAAAAAGGCCTAATTTTTAATCAACATGCCTAGATTTTTAATCAAATGCAACAACAAATACCATCTAAAACTGCCTGAATTTCGATTAGCATGCATCGAAAAATGCTAACCTAAGACCATAATGTTCAATCAACATGCAACAAAAGAAATAGCTCAAAGCGCCTAAATTTTTTATAAAAATATAGAAATTTGAACATATACCCAAAAATCGCACCAACGAGCAGTAAATAAAACACACTAGTTATCAGTGCCTCATAACTCTGATTTTTGATTTTTTTACTATTTCATATGCAACCATTTCGGCAAGGTAAAAAATGACAGAATAAAATTACAAAGTACAGGCAATAAAAGGATGAAATTGCATGTATGGCAAAAGCTGAAACAGAAATTAAGCAAAGCACTATTAAGAAAATAATAAGTGAATAAAACAGACGAAAAAGTTAAAATCTTACCGTGTATAAGAGTAACTGAAAAAGTGCAGAGAAAAAATAATCTACGGTAAACAGATAACCGAAAAGAGGCAATTTATGAACCCTAGAATAGTTGAGTACAGTGTAGAAAGTGAATCAATTGACAAGTCTTTTGGAAGGTTATGAGGGTATTAATGATATTTGTCCCTTTTTCCCCTAAATAATTACGACTTACGAGCGAAGTTAACCGTGCCGGGATTCAACGATAAAGTGACTGTTTTAGCAAATTTATAATAAGGTCATCAGTCTATTGAATATGTTGCAAGTAGGTCCAAACCTTTTTATTTTTATGAATTTGAGTCTCTAATTTTTATTTTTATTTTTATTTGTTTGGGACGGGACTCCAATTTGTTAATTAAACACAATAGAGGTAAAATAGCTTATTCCGTTTCCCCTTCTAATTTCATTTTTTAGAAGTAGAAGGAAAAAAAACGAAATATCTAATATCAAATAGCACCTCTAACCCAATATATAATGTCTGAACTAAGATATAAAATACAAAAATATTCAAAACTTTCTAGAAAGTTTTATAACCAAACATGTCACCACATATGGGCTGTAATATTTTAAATTCATGCAGTATGTACATATACTGACTATATAGTATGAGAGGTTTTATAATAAAATTTTCAAGAGGTTCTTGAACACTATTCATAAAAAATATTCTCTAACTCATTACACCAAAAGTTGAACAAAAACCGGGTATAGCAAAATTTCCTTGTTTTTGGATTTTGCAAACTAATTCATTTATCTTCAGAACTATTAAATCATTTATTTACCATAGTACAACATAAATTACTAAATAAATAATTAGGAAATAAATATTTAGGATAAATTAATGTGAACATTGAAAGTACTAACAACTTAAAGAAAGGTAGTTATATTGACACCAAATTTTTTGTTAAAACACACCATAATTTAATTGTACTCAACATCATTCATGTTTTTGAAACTTCACACTTACATCATTAACTTATTTTTATTTTTAAGATCTTATTATCATTACATCTTGTATCGAATGATATCTTAATTTCTAAAATTTCATTGTGGGAATTATCTAAAATTTTAATTAAACAAAAAAAAATAACATCTAATAATATGCAACTAGATATTTTCGTACAATTTTAAAGTATACCAATCAAGATTTTTAAATATATCCAATCATTAAGAACATGAAAGAATAATTAAATGATTTAAAGCAAATATTCAAGTAAAAATGTAATAAAAACTTTCAGGGGCTAAATGATATTAGGAAGAAAGACTAGGGATGCTCACATTAATAAAAATATTGTGTATTTAGTAAAAGGAATTGTGTAAATATGACTAAACTTGGGCATTAAAAGAAGATATTCTTTTTATTATTACTAGATTTTTCACTCCGTGCGTTGTACGGGCATAACAATATAAATTACAAAAATTAGGGCAGAAAAGAAAGACAAAGTCCTTATCATTTTTTCAGTATAATACTAAACTTGAAAGTTTTTTTTTCTGTTGAAGGAAAAAAATTTATTCTGATTGTATTTTTAATTAAAAAATAAAATATTAAGTAACCCTACTTTAAAAAAAAATATATATATATAATATAGAATTAACAATCAATTTTCTGTTAAACTTCCGCAAAAAAAATTATATAAGTATGATTAATTAATTTCCACAAAAACAATAGTGGGAATGTACAATTTATGTAACCATGCTTACAAAAAAAAAAGAAAAAAAAAACCAATGAAACCATAGTCCGTCAAATTTGGGTTTTCTTAGATTTAAAATATGTAAAGCAGATTAATTCGATAATTATTTTTCTTTTTTCTGAAAAGAATTAATTCGAGAATTATTGAAGCATGCTTTAAAAAATTTCAAATATTTATTATAATATTTCTATCAAGAGTAGTATATGTGTGTATGTGTGATGGTGGGAGAGAAGGAGAGAAATTCATAATTTTAATTCATATGTAATAAAATAATCAATTGTTGGCAGATGGATGATAAAAAAATAAAGTAAAATAAAATTAATTGTCAAAAAGAAAAAAGAAAAGGAAAACAATTTCTCCATGACACAGGTGGTAGAACGGTAATCCGAACTAAAAATGCAATTTAAGCCCAAGCATAACACGAAACCCAATTAAAATCTACTATTGGAATATATCCCTTTTCTTGATTTTTAATTTAGGTCAAGAAAAAAGATTAATTAAGAAAATATAAAAAATTAATTCAAATATTCTTAAAAATATTAATTTAGATAAAAAATTAAAGATACGTGAAGAGTTAAGAAAAAAAGTTTTCTGCCAAAAACCTAAAAGTAGAAATCATGAAAAGGGATTAAGGAAATAAAAAGAAAAATAATTCAAATGAACAATCAAAAATAAGAGAAGAGAAATATTAGGATATCTGGATTTTTACTATAAGATTGAAGCCTTAATTAGATGAATATTAGAAGATAAGGCAAAAGGAGAAATTAACAAAAATTAAAAAATGGAATGGATTAGTATAAATTTCAAAAAGGAAAAAGATAAAGAAGATACGGTAAAGAAGATAATTCAGGAAAAAAATAAAAATATATAATTTCACAGATGACGTCATTGTAACATCATCAAAATCCTTATGAAGCCAGACTATTGGCGGGAAAAATCATACCAAACAAACTTCTCTTATTATTAATATATAGATTATTATTATATCATTTATATAAACACTTTTCCTTTTTTATATGTTCTAATTATATATACATAGTCTTATTTCTAAATTAAAAAGTTTATTTTATATTACTTTACTAATATACAATATATTAATTTAATAATTAGATATAACATTTTTTACTCGATTAGATATAACTATATTAGTTTATATATCACTCGTTAAATAATTATTATGTGTTAGATAATAAATAATTTTATTACATGATTATATAATCTATATATATTCTATTCTACATATAAAGGCAATTAAGTGGGTTCTCTTTTTTTCCCGCCCGTTCCTCTTGCGGTAACAATTGTGGTACAAAGTTTTGTGGTGCCACTTAATTGTTATTTCCTTTTTAATTAATTAATTAATTAAGTTTTTAAGATTATTTTTGTATAGCGTTATCCCATATCCCTTCCATCTATACACTTTCCCTTTGTAGATGGATTGTATTTTCATTTGGAATCCTTCCTATCTCTTCCAAAAATCATGTTTATTTCCTTTCAAATTTCCACGAATTGTATTTTCATTGGGAATCCTTTCTATGTCCTCCGAAAATCTATATATTAGATCGGAATACATATCTATATAACTCTTTGATAAGATGGGAAACCATTAGCAAAGACTTTCCTTTGATATATCGCCATCAGCTCTTTGAAAATTTGAAATTTATTTCTCCCTTTACGCTTGTACTCACCCATTATTAATTGTCTTTGATTGTCTATTCAGAATATGGAAATCTCCTTTGAGCTTCTCTATCATTGCCTTACTTGATTATATGCCTTTGTACAGTACTTTTGATACCATTTGATTAAGCTCCTGAAATTGTTTGACTATTACCTATAGGTAATAGTTTCCCTCACAACTTCGAAAAACTCATTGCTTGATAAAGAATTTCATATTTTCGCTCAGATTCCCTTCAGCTTAATTTGAATACAAGGAATATTAACTCTTCTGTAATTCTTGACTATTTGTTATTTTCCTGGCTAAACTTCATCATGCCAATATCCCTATATTGTCATTGCTAATCGAAATACCTTTGATATATGAATTGATATTGCTACCTTGGGAGAAAATTGAAATTTGGGGAGAATTTGTTTCTTCTCTCTGTTCCTTGCTCTCACATACTATTGTTCCTCTTTGATTGTCTAATTGTCATCTCAGAAATTGTATTTAGTAGCCTATTACTTTTATTGCCTTTTCTTTTCACTACATAATTTCGTCCCATGACTCTGTACCATTTTGATCGAACATTTGAGATTGCTTGAATTGTGATCTATTGCCAACGATTCTTTGTACAATCAGGAAATTTTACTTGTTTAACAATGAACTTATGCAAAATTAACTTCCTGTTTCCGTCTGCTTTCCCTCAGTCTTATTTAATCTCATATGACGTTAACCCTTTGGTTATTTATTGATTGTTACTTTGTTAACTCTTCTTGCCAGTACCCCTCTATTTCATCAAACTTTGAAACCGATTGATTTTCCTTTCTTGCCTTGGTTAATACTTGTCATTTAACTTGAAACTCAAAAGTGAAATTTTGAAACAATTATGGAACATTAGCTCGAAAATTGGGAATGAACTTGAAATAATTATGAAAAGCATAAGATTCAAGGAATCAAATTAGTAAATGATCAACTGACAATCCAAACCCATTCTGAATAAAATTTGCATAAAATTTCGGGTAATTGAAATTTTTAAAATTTTGAGTAATTGCTCAACCCAAATTTTTATTTATGGTATATTTGGGGTTAAGAAGGAAGGATAAATTTGATTTTTGAACTTCGATATTGAAGATAGATGGAAAATTCCTGCATGAAAAAGGAGTTAATAACTCGATCACCACGTATGTTCTTGACAATAAAAAGGAATTTGAGTGCGCAGCGGAAGCCATTCTTTGAAGTGGGGATAATCCGATTGCGTACTATGCTTTTGAAAAATAATTACCACCATATTATTTAGCAAATTTCGAGGTCGAAATTTATTTAACGGGGGTAGATTGTAACATCCCAAAAATTTCTACAAATTAAGGTAAACAACGAAATTGTTGTTTTGAAAGAATTACTTGAATATTATTGTAAGATTGCTTGAAGATTGGTATTGAATTGACGCTAAAGAAAGATCTTAGTTGATAATTGACATAAACTAAAGTGTAATGACTTAATTGACATGAATTGAAGAGTGTGAACTTGATTGAAAGATAATGCAAGGGGAAGGATTTCTTGGGCAATTTCCTGACAAGTGTGCGGCGCCACATAGCGCCACTTGTCATGAGGTGATTGCGCCACTTATCATGATATGATTGGCGCCACTTGTCCCGTTGTGATTGGCGGAATTCAAAAGTTATTAAAATTAGTTAAATCCTAACTATTATATAAAGGAAGCTAACAGTTTCATTTTCTCTTCCAACCCATTTCCCTTTTCTCTCCCGAACCTCAAAATTCGTCCAATTTGGCCAAGGGAAGGAGAAAACCGATAAAAACCCAGCAAAATACTTGTTTTTCCTTTGAAAAGAGTCCCTTACCATATATGGAAGGATTATAGCTTGAAAGATAGCTTTAATTGGGGAATATCAAGGCTCTACGGATACTTTTTCACGTGGATTATTTGAAGAATATTTGAGGTGGGTAACCTAAAACTTTGATTCATTTTCTACATGTATAAAGTTTTGATAAGATAAGTGTGTACTTGATTGATGATTTTGATGAGACAAACATGGATTTGAATGCATTATTATTGAAAGAAAGATTTGTTTATTGCATTTGTATCGCAGATCGGAAGAGCACACGTCTTTGATTTGCTTTGTAATTGTATGGCCTTGCTGTGTGGTCTTGGCCATTCTGATTTGTTTCCTATACTATGACATATTCAATGATCCCGGAATAAGGAAGATTAGTGTGGTGTTTGCTTTGAATAAGAATCTCGGTATGAGTCTACCGGGGTTCATTGTGGATCCACTTAATTGAATTGAATCTGGCGCGCACCACGGGTAGTAGTTTAACTAGTGATAGGGCCCTTTTGTGCATTGAAAAACTTTGTACATGCAATGTATTTTCTTGGAAATGAGTTTCCTAAACGAAAGGTGAATCAAAGGATTATGTTATTCACTGAGTACGTTGTACTCACTCCCCATTTATTACAATTTTTGTAGATAATTGGAGTTATAATAATTGAAAGGCAGGGCAAGCTGGGAGTTGGACCGTGCTCGCGAATGGGAGTAGAGTTGTGCATGTGGTGTAAATCTGTTCTTGAAACTATCACGAATTTAATACTTTTATGCACATCTCTATAATATATATGTTTTACATCTTATAACATATAAGACAATAGAGAGATATAATCTTTATATTTATTTGAATACTACTTTTCATTGTAAAAGTTTTCTAATGATTTAGCACACCTTGGTAATCAATGATATATGTTTATTAATACAACTTCTTATATTTATATATTTTCTTGAAAAACCTAATTGTAATGTTTTCTTTAAAAGGTTGACGATTTGTTAACTTATGAA
>CAVNYN010233716.1:0-15809 GCA_963692815.1 Nyctanthes arbor-tristis
TAGAACAACCATGGTTTTTACCAATTTCGTTCTTCATACTACCTCCGTCCCAAAAAGATAGTTCAATATTCCATTTTAGACCGTCCCAAAAAGATAGTTCAGTTGTTATATAAAGCATGTATATATTTAAGTTTTCGTTTCCATGATTGCCCCTATTTAATTAACAAATTTAATCTATCTTGGTACACATAAATTTTAGGGAAAAGCATTCTACCAATTTCATTTCTTATAATTTAGGATCATTCATATTGTATATAACTATTTAAATTCCTTTTCAATAAATTTATATTAGTAATTATTTCCACATCATTAATTACGTAAAAAAGTTAAAATTGAAAGAGCAGCTATAAAATTAATGTTCCAACAAAATTACCTATGGTTTCTTAATTTATGTAAAATTACATATTATTCTATCTTTCTGGAATGGAGGTAGTATAACGGTTGGCATGTAATAATGTTTCCACTCTAACAATACTGGGTTTAAGCATGGTGTAAAAAAAAGAAAACAGAAAAGAAAAGAAATTAAAATTGCATTTTTCTTTTTTACACTTTGTTTGGCAACAATTTATACTCCCTCCATCTCACAAAAGATAATCTAGTATATTATTTTCATACATTTCAAAAAAATAGTTCACTTATCATTAAGCGTGTCTTTAACATAGTCACAACGAAAAATCTATGTAAATTTTAAACCTTTTAATGTTCAACAGATATAACATGTTGAGATTGCACTGTCTCAGATTTAAGACCACACACGAAGTACTAGAATCATTGCACTGTCTCATTGGAGAATGACAACTGGAGAGCTCACAGAAGTGAACGTATTTTCACCGAAAAATACGCACACTCACTGCATCTCTTTTCCTCTTGTGAAAAATAGCCAAAACCCAAGAAACAAAAGACAAAGCATTGTCTTTAAAAAAGGTAAGACCACCAACGGTCAACAACATTCAAAATGGGTCAAAGAAGTCAAATGGTCCAAATGATTTAAGCAAGCCACAACTCACAAATCTTCACCTTGAATCGCTTCAATCCATTACCGGATTCCCCGATTACAAGTGCTATCCAAAAGGTATTAATGTGGTCCTAATAAATCATCATCGCTCTCTAGCCAAATACCTACAAAACAATTAACCACTATCAATTCCAAGAATTGATAAACACTTGGTACACTTACCAATTATAGGTACTATGCTCGAACACCTGCAGGATTATTATTAGTTGCAATACTGGAGAATTTAACAATTGGTTGCAACTTTGATTCACACGTGATACAATTATCACTCAAACATAATAAGTAAGAAGTGGTAGATTTCTTTTGATCTTTATCACATGCAAAGACAAAATATACATAACCCTTAAGCTCATGCTTATTACTTCTCTTGCCGAACACAATCCCTTGCAAAGCCATCCCACCTAGGTATCTTAAAAGCAGTGCAAGAATACACCAATGAAACATACCAAAACTAGCCACGAATATACCTAGAAAATTAATCACATAAGCGAGAACATGTATAGTGGTAATCATCGAGTACATCAAATAAATAATGGCATTAGCATAAGGAATCTTACTATTTACCTATTTTTCTTCATCAACTTTGGGACATTCTATAGAGGATAAAGTCATGTGTACGCCCAATGGTATATTGACAAATTTAGCAAATAACATGTCATCTACATGCAATAACAAAGAAATTTCACAACCAATTTTGCAATTATTGTAACACAGACATGCATCAAATTCACTAATCTTGAGCACGCAAGCATCAAATATCTTATATCATTGTCTAGGACTCAGCTTAAAACCATACAAGGGCTTCTTAAGCAAGTACACAACTTCAGGCATATCCTTCACCTCAAACTCTTGAGACTGGGACAAATATACTTCCTGTACATGAAGAAAAACAGCCCTCGCGTCTAGTTGCTCCAACTCCCAATTAAGTTCAACAAGTAACGCTAAGACCAACCAAATAATCTCACACTTAACAACTGGAGAGAACACTTTACCATAATCAATCCCCTCTCTGAGCAAATTCCTTAGCTATCAACCTAGCTTTGTATCTCCCAGGGTCATTATGTTCAACTTCTTCTTTCAATTTGTAAATCCATTTGCACTGGACTACATTCTGATTCCATGGTTTCCCAACTAACTTCCAAGTCTCCTTTTTGTTTAGAGACTGGAATTTCTGCTTCAAAGCCCGCTTCCATTTTTCAAAGTCTATACAGATGACAGGCTCTTCAAATGATATAGGCTCAACAGACTCAATTACTTCACCTGAAACTGAGACAAAGTCCATCAAATTCACAGAGATGTAATTCAGACTTCGCTTCACTTGTCTCCTTTCCCTGTCCCATACCAATTGATAATCCACTAAATTGGTACTTGTAGATGTTTCTTCATCAAGGACAACAGTTTCAAGAATTTCCGATTCAGGCTCAAGTTCAGGTTGTTCATCAGCTGTTTCATGATCAGATTCAGCTTGAGGCTGGGTTTCTCTGTCCTTTAAATTAATATCCAATTGCTTCACCTCAAATTCAATCTTTTTTTCAGAAGAAGATTCCTCTTTCTCAGTCTGTTTATCTGGGATCTTAAGGCATGGCATCTCAAGTTTATTAAACTCCACATCTCTATTATAAATAAGCCTAATGCCTCTTTCACCTAGAACCTACAATCTGTAACCCTTCACCCCCGCTGGATAGCCCATCATAACACACTTAGTAGCCTTAGAGTCCAACTTGCCCTCAACTTGTTATGCAAACGCCGCACAAAAAAACACTCTAAGATGTGACAAATCTGGAAGATCGGAAGAGCGTCGTGTAGGCTTGCCAGTCCATAATTCTTCTGGAGTCTTGATCTTAACAGCACTGGAAGGAGACCTATTTATCAAATAGGCAGCAGTACAGAAGGCTTCACCCCAAAAGCCTTTAGACAACCCTGAACTAATCAACAAGCATCTGACATTTTCCATTAAGTCCAATTCATCCTTTCAGCCACCCCATTTTGGTTCGAAGTATTTCTCACAATCCTATACCTCATGATACCCTTGCCTTTACAGAACTTATCAAATTCAAAGTTACAAAACTTTAGTCCATTGTTAGTTCTAAGAGTTTTCACACTTCTACCCATTTGATTCTCAACGAAGGCAAGCCAGGACTTGAATTTATTGAAAGATACTAATTTGGATTTAAGGGGATATACCCAAATCTTCCTCGAGTGCTCATCGACAATGGATAGAAAAAATCTGTTTTCTCCAAATGTAGATATTTTTCTAGTCCCCACAAGTCTACATGAATATAATCAAGGGGTGTTTAGCGACGTGCTCACCAATTCCAAAGCTAACTCTGTGTGACTTTTTTGGAACACACATATCGCAACAACTCATAGGTGTAACACTATCTTTCCCCAGCAATTTATGGTCGCTGAGACATTTCAGTCCTCTATCATCAATATGTCACATCCTTCTATGCCAAAGATTTGACATATCCTCAACAACTGAATATAAAGTAGACTCTTGACTCTCTATGGCTTTACCTTGAAGGACATACAGCCCATTCCTCCTCTGTCCTTTCATAACCACTAGAGATCCCTTTGAAACATTAATAATACCACAGTAAGATCCAAATTTATAGTCTTGATTCTCTAGGACAATCATCGAAATGAGATTCCCAGCCATTCCCAGAACATATCTGACACCTGATAGAAGTCTGACAATACCATCATGCATCCTAATGGCAATATCTCCTACCTCCTCCACAGTATGTGACATGTCATTTCCCAAATAGGCTTTCCTAGGATCAACTTCTCTGTAGTTATAGAACCAAGATTTGTATTGACACATATGAGCAGTGGAACCTATACCTAGGATCCACTCATTGACAAAGTCAATACTACACGTGTTTGTAGCTTGCAGACTCTTCTGGTCACTAGCAGTACCAGTATCAATAATTGTATTGACATCGAAGTCACGAAAGGAATTAGCGACAGTAACTAAAGACTGATCATGACCCTACTGTGCTTTCTGCTTCTTCTTGAGGTCTGGACAGTCTCTCTTAAAATGCCCCATTGCATTATAGTAATAGTACGTCTTACCACTCTTATCCCGAGACTTAGACCTACCATTTGACTTCCATCTGCTCTTCTCACGACTAAAGCTAGCATAATTCTCTCTGGTATCATTCCTCCCCAAGCACCACTACACAAGCTCTCCTCTCTTATGCCTATTGACTATTTTTTCACCTCTAACTCTCTAGACTTCAAGGCATCTATCACAATAGCCTGAGTCAACTTATCCCTACCATACTTGATGTCATTCTTAATATCACAACATGAATCAGGAAGAGAGTTTAAAAGAATGACAACCACGCCTTCATTATCAAATTTCTTTTCATTGTGGGCCAAACTCTTGACAATCTTGCTAAAATCGACGAGATTAGACTCAATGTCCTTTCCCATGTCCATTTTAAAGCTAAAAAGATTTTCAAGTAAGAAAATCTTGTTTGGCAAAGTTTTTGTAAAAAATATCTTTTCAAGAACTTCCCAGAATACCTTAGCTATCTTATATTCATCAACTTATCTCACAATATCATCAGACAAATGCAAAATGATAGAACTATGTGTAATTCATTCATATAAGCAATTTTATTAGGTTTAGCTTTTAATGCATCAGGATAAATACTTGGGTCATCAAGTGCTTTAGCAACTCTTTGTTGAATTAAAATAGCTTTCATTTTTTCCTTCCAAATCGAGTAATCTCCCTTTCCATCAAATGGTGAAAATTCCACTTTCGATGCCATGACGAGTGACTTAAAAGGAGATACCAATCCAACAGAAGTCACTCACACACAAATGCAACCTAAACCAATTTAATACTGAAATCACTTTCTAATATGATGCAAATCACAATTCATTCACGCACATGACAACATTCACCAATACCAACTTTCCAGTATCAAAGACAAGTAATACACCAATGTGTCAATCTAAGACTACTCAAGAAATTCAATCAGTCAATTCACAATGTTATGGCAAATTCACATAATCATACTACCTAAACTATCACACATAATCCAAACATCAAAGGTAATCGACAACCTAAAATATGCTTCTAAAGGATAGTTTAATGTGATATTACCCAACATCGTTGAATAACGGTGTTTTGTGGTCTTCGGTACTTCATAAATAAAGACAATCCAGAGAATAACGTTCGAAAACGGTGCACCACTAGCCACAATGCAAAGACTCACTGGAAAACAGCCTCAAGCACACTGTCAGAGCTCTACTGCCTCAACCGTTCGTTGGAAAACTACACCACTGCCACCAGAGGGTCCGTCTCACCGTCGGCAACAAACTGTCTCTTGACACCGTCGTCGGAAAATGCGCCACGAGCTGCCACACGCATCACCAGAGTGGCGTGTGCACCTCACGTGCCGACGCCAGAAGTCCACGGGAAAGTCTCTCTCCACTTATAGCTTTGTCTCGCCGCGATGATCATGGACCTGGTCTTGATTTCTCGAGACGGTGTCTGGATCAGCTGGAATCAAGGTTTGAAGATCGCAAAATTTTGAAAAAATTTCAAAACTGTCGTGGCTGTTCTTGCTGATTTCAGGTCTGATTTCGAGTTTTTTTCACTACTTTAATCCCTCCTACCAAGGCCCTGCTACCATTTGTCCAGATTACTAAAGTCTAAAATACAATATTCTTGCAAATCCAAGCCCCAATAATCTCCTAAAATGGTAGAAAACAACTCAAAGCTTGCTCCAACACTCCCTCTTTGTTTGTATAGCTTGAGCTTAGATTTAAGATCACACACGAAGTACCGGAATCATTGCACTGTCTCCTTGAAGAATGGCAACTGGAGAGCTCACCGGAGTGGACGGATTTTCACCGGAAAATGCTCGCACATGTGGCTTTTCAAACTTTTTTCGGCGTCAAAATATCGATAATTAGTAGTCTTAAAATGCTTATTTCTCATGAAGAAAGTACAAAAATGATCTCCCGCTGAAGTATGTTTAGATTATTCTTGTGCATATTTTGGTATCTTTGATGTTTTCCATTATACAAATGGCAAAAACATCGAATTCTCCATGACTACGGATTTCTGCAATTTGCATATCACGAAACAGCTGTGAAATGGGGATCAACTAATTACAAAAATATGATTACACACAATGAAACATGCCAATAACAATAACACGTTCTTTAGCGAATATCTGAAATGATTCCTTATATATCATGTATCTAAGTTCATTGAAATTCTATGATGTTTTTTTATGTACCATAATTGTTAAGCGATATTTCTATAAAACGTACACGTGAGAATCTAATTAAGAATAAAATAAAATTTTTAAGAAAATACTAATTACGATACATAAAAAGTATCATTAATTATTTGTAGAACAAAAAATTATGGTATGGCAATAAGTACAAATCAAGTGATCGATTTTATTAAGACTCCTAATCCAACATGCTTCTCCCCAAATCTAAATGGACCACACACTAGGTTTGGACTAGCTTCTGATCCCGTCGAGCAGCTCGATCCAACCCGTAAACAGTCCATTGCCGTCGCTAGTTCTAGGTGTATAAATGAAACATGGGCGGTTGACATGAATCCCGTCACGACAATACATGGTACCTTCATTTTAGTTTACACATATTTGAGTCTTTCTGACATTTTACAACACCCTACATACATAGACTTAACTCACATTTCGAGTTCTAGTCATGAGAAAGTGAACACGTAACTAGTAGTAGCATGCCAGAAACCATCAGTAGTAGTACATTTATGCCTATATCTATATGCATATGAATTAGTGTACCACTATGAGCACCTCTAATGTTCAATGTCTTAGAGCATGGTTTTTGAAGAGAGAGAAAGATACAAAAAAATCGTAGGCCCCATGTTTTTTTTAGTTTTCTTTTTCTTTTAATCATTTTTATCTTATTTACGCCACTTTTTCCTCACTTTTCCTCCTCATATCCCATGTAAGGTCCAAATCTAGACCTTCATCAAAGATTTCTTCACTACTATTTTATCATTATTTTTGAATTTCTATCTATATCTCTCATCTTTTTCATTTTTTCCCCTCTTGTTTTCCTACACCTCTTTCCACCAACATTTAATTAAAATAATCATTTTCTCTCTATCTTTCTCTTCCACACCACTCAAAATTTTGACTACCCCATTGGAGATGCTCTTAAAGTGATTCTTACTCACCAAAGAAGAATATCTTGTCTCGACTCTTAAGAACGTTAATTTCATGCATATTTTGGTGTGTGGGTGGAATAGTTAAATATAGAGTAAGTTAACCTACGGCGTCATTCGTGTTGTGAAAAACACTAGTGCTGTTATGTTTTCTTTATGTAAATATATGTGAAAATGATCTATCGCCGTACGCATGCCATTTGGCACGTTATATAAGTGTCTGGCTGTAGAACAATACTTTAGATATACGAGTCTTTCAACATTCCAACGCATTATATATGAGTTTAACTCGGAAATTTTTCAATACTCACAGTGCTACCTCCAATGATATAGACAAAGTGTCTCATGTTCTAAATACTTTTAAGAGATTGAGCAAAATATTATTCGAGGTGGACATTTTTCACAATGCCCGTTATAAGTAGATGATCATTCCTGGAACTTAACTAACATTTTGAATAAATGATCAAATGTTAAAAAAAGTCATCATGCGAATAAAATGAAGTAGGTCATACTCAAATCAAATGCATCTTTGTTGCGAACATATATGTTCAGACCATCTTTCGACATCTTTTTGGTACCTTTTGCATCTTCTTCATTGTAGATTTTCTAGATAATCAATTTTTTTCGAATTCAAAAACCTACAATATTTGACTTTTCAGCTCAATGTCAACTACAAGTAATTTTTTAAAAAAAAAATAATCTATTTTTCCCGAAAACGTCTCAACCACATGTTCTAGATTTTTAGATGTGACACGAATGGTCTCTTAGTATTGTTTTAGCCCATAAAGACAATCTCAGTTATGTAAACTTGGCTCCTTCAACATTCATTACACCATATATGTAGGTTTAACTAACATTTGAATGTAAATCACATTGCTTAGTTGTCACGAAAAAGTTGATATTGTACAAATTAAGTGCACTAGTATTGGCAAAAATAACCAGCTTAATTAATGAACATATTTAAAGTGGTTCTCTTTTGCGAACTTATATTAAGACCATTTTGTGCGTTTTTTTTAAAACTAAATTTCATGTGATATATGTGCAAAGCCGCGCGAATAATTTGTGGTATTTTAGTTCGACGGTTGACATGATGAAACACATAACACTAATATTCTCTATCTTCAATTTATGTAGACTTGGTTCTTTCAACATTTCACTGCTCATTTAAGTACGTAGATTTGAGTCTTTCAGTGTTACACGACACATATGTTGCTTAATAGCTGTGAAAAGTTGACACATATAATGCCTATTTGGTAAATTTAATGAATGATCACTAAACTTTGGAAATGTAAATGCTAACTTACTAAACTTTCAAGAGTATATCACTAACTCATTGAATTTTCAGCAATGTTTATCATCAATCACTGTGTTGACCACTATTTGCATAAATTTAATAGCTTTGCCAACATTGGCAAATGGTTAAATATTGTTGAAAGTAGCTACTATTTTTTTTTTGACAAGGTTAACTTTCTGTGCTGGAAAATCTGATTGGAGAGAGGGGAAAAAAGTCTTCACATTAATGCATTTTGCCCACCCTATTTCTTGCTTCAAATTTGTTGCGGAAATCAAAGGTCGGGTAGCTGGCTGCTTTCACAACCGCCCCCACCCCCCCCCCAAAAAAAATAAATAAAAAAAAAATAAAATACACAACAACAACAACAACAACAACCACCCGGGGGCAGAAGAAAGAAAATGTTTGATTTACAAAAAAATTGCATCTTCAAGTCTTATTTTAGGTATGTTGTGTGACAATTTAAACTAATATATCGTTAATTTTTCTCGGTGAATCCGGCTGTAGATTCTTGATAGGGATTAAAAGGAAAAGTTGACTTGAAATGAATTGAAAGAGTAATGGAGAAGATAAAAAAGGAAGCTTTGGGGGACACACGCACATTCTCTATTTGGGGAGAAACACCTTCCAATGGTCGGTGATTAGAGATCCACTGAACACCGGCTATGAGGGTGATTTATTCCCGGTATTGACGGAAAAAGTAGTTTTCAAGCATCATGTCTCTCTTTTCACCAGTTTTCTTCATATCATTTTCTTTAGTTGCTTCTAATTCCTTCTCAAAATCAATATTTATTCTTGTTATTGCTCCTCCTTATAGTAGGATTTAGAAAGTGTTAATACTAGTTGAAGTATGTTAGGAAGATAAAAGAGCTTGTTTGATACCCATTATCATTTATCCCTTTAATTTCACCTATCACTAATTTAACAAGTATTCAACTATCACCACACATTTCAAATTTTAATTAACAAGAAAACATTTTGATATCAGAACAATGACCATATCTTTATTAGCAACAATTTAAAATTACACATAACCTTAAACACATGTTATACATAAAACAAAACATTTTTAACACCCCGTTAATGTGGGGACGCTACGCGGTGACAACATTTTAACTGCTCACTCTCAGAGCCACCTTTAGTTTAACATCCCTCTCTCATTGCTGTAGATGGCGCAAAGGGAAATATGATTTTTAAGGTTGTTAACTATACAAGCATTTGAAGAATGCAATGTATACTTTCACAAGATTCTTCAATACAGTACAGGGGAATGCAGTACAAACCAAAAGTCATAAAAGATAAATGCAGAAAAAGATGGAAGAGACATTCAAAAAGCTATGTATGATTTTGATGCATGCTTTTAATGACAAAAGTGAACAACAAAAGGAGAAGCTTTTTTATCTTTTTATCCTCAAAAAATTTTCAAGTCAACTCAAAATTCAAATTGCCAATCACCTTTCTTGCTTTACAAATTTCATACTGTAAAGATGGCTGTCCTCTGTTTCTTTCTCCTTCATAACTCAGGCTTTATATATGCAATTGTTGAATACAGAATTCTTTTATTCTGTAAAACATTCTTTAACAAGGCTATCTTGAAAGATCAGGTTTCAAGAAGGATCGCCGGTCATTGCCAAGTTGTCAAACAAGATAACAGAAGTTCAAGCAGAAAGAGTTGCAAAGTCAACATGAATCTGCGGAATACAGAGAATTACATTGCAACTATCTTATATATTAAAAACCGAGAGGTCACCAGGAGTATCTCCAAACTTACAAACTTATACCCACTTTTCTCAAGACAAAAACCATATTATCCTATCTACATCACCCCCAACAATGAGAAGAAGAGATAAAAGTAGTTGTGATTAACCTAGCTAGTGTTTCCTTCCCTTCCCCAAATTATAATGCACACCTTACTGAGTTTATTTCTTTACATTAGTAGAGGAACAATATTGACAGACAAAATAGTCTTTGCTTGTCAACTTGACCCCACCACAAAACGAAACTAAATAGCGGTGAAGGAAGAAAGAAACCAGAAAGGGAGATGCATTGGGATGAAGCGTCACCTAGGCCTTGGTCGAGATGAAAACGACCACACTGGACGAAGAAGCCTTTGAGCCGAAGGACTGCCTAACAATGTGGCCTGTGATCGAGTAACCATCTCGACCATTGAAGGGGTTTGATAGGCCTGGACGAGGCTTGAACCATCAGTAGAATCACCTCTTGCTGTTGCTCTCTGCCATGAGTGTGAACTCAGTCCTGACAGTATATAAGCCCTTCCCGATGCCTCATACACATGTCTGCTAGCCAGCCTCTCTTGCATTTCCTTGAGCTCGGCATCAAGTGCAACACATAGCCTGTCACCAGACTTGGCCGACACGGTTTCCGACAATAGTTTTCGGCAGTTCTCGAGGATAGAAACAGCACCAGCTAAATCTCCATTTTCAGCAGCTGTGCGTGCTTGTGCCATCGCCTCAGCTGCTTGAAGCCTATTTTGCTGCCTGTCCACTTCAATTGACACCTCCTCTTCTCTGGCAACTACGGGTCTCTTGATTCTAACTTCTTCACCTTCCAAAGTGACTGTTTCTTTTGTCAAAGGATCATTGTAAGAACATTTCACCTTCAACAACATTGTTTCGTTGCTTGAAGATGCAGCAGGGACGTTTATTGAAACTAGAAAGTCTCTCTCCTCATCTGCATAGAGATCTCCAACGTCAATAGATCCGGTACGTCTATCTGACACAACATGGTTGTGATAACTCCCTGCTTTCAAAGAACCAAGATGGACGCTTGGGTGAAGACACTCAATATGAACCTGCAGATCCTTCACTACAACACTCAAAAGGCCTCCGATGCACTGTGCGAATGCATCCTGGATCACCCCTTCAGTCTCAATGAAGGAAAAGGTCCCTCCAGAAATCTCTGAAATCGAGTGCATGGATGACGCATCATGATCCGCACCAAACCCAAATGCGTGAACAGGGATTTTAAAACCCGAACAATCTTCAGGGTGCATAGAAGCAGGTAGGAGCAATTGGTAATTTGGTTGATTCTGGTTGCCACCAATATTACTGACAGTATACGTGTCTTGCCCATCTGATAACAATATTATACTTGCAACTGGATTTTTTTCCCTCCGGTCTTCCATTATTTTCGCACCTTTTCTCAAACCTTCAGCGATATTTGTCCCTCCGTTGGCAACTAAAGAATTAACAGCCTGTAATGCTTGCTGCCGTCCTGCTTCAGACATCCTACGAAGTGCGAAGAGACGTCTAGCTGTTGAAGAGAAGGCTATGACAGCCAACCTATCATTGGGACCGAGATTTTGTATCACAAATCCCATGGCTCGTTTTAGCAATGCAAGTTTAGTACCAGCCATGCTTCCACTAATGTCAAGAACGGTAACAAGATCAACAGGAGCTCGAGGTGTTTGAGAGATTAGGGGCATATTATCCTCGTTTCTGCTTGGGTTCAGCCAAGAATTTGATGCAGGTGCTTTTAAATTAATCAAGACGGTGAATTTGTCAGAGGTGTTCGACTGGGGGAGTGCCTGAACTTCCGTAAATGTCTTCATCTTAACTTTTCTTTGTTCATTACAATCTCCAAGGCTCTTCTTTGAAGAACTTTTCTCAGTTGAGCCGGTTTCATGATCCAGCAATTCGTCATCATTGAACATTGCTGGCTCTGGAGTCTGATACAGTGGCGCAACATTTCTACTAGAATTTGAACGTGGAGGTGGCAATCGGCGGATTACTGTCATCAAAGCGTTGTTTTGGGGCCAATCTACAGGATTGACTCGTGCCCTTCCCTGGGGAGGATCCAGGCTCGGACCTTGCAAGGGAATCTCTGTCCACTTTGCTCTGCAAATTGGGCATATTTGGTTGCCATGTTTCACATTTGAAGTAATACAATGAAAATGAAAGGAATGTGAACACTCGGCAGTAAATATAGCTTGGCCATCCCCTCGTCTCATTGATGCCAAACAAATTGAGCAGGTTTTCTGAAAATAAAAATCAAAACCTTGTGATAATATGGAATAAAACCAGTTTAAGCAATAGGACATCAAACATTGTATAGGACGACAATGAAAAGATATTAAAGACAATTTTTGCTTATTATTTTGTTACCTTCTGATATTTAAGAAAAAAACCATAGTAATATAAATGAAAAGAAACAACGGCAATACTTAGCTGATGAATGATCACATATTACATGCATATTGCAAACAACTACATCCACTGATAGAATCATAAATATTCACTTGAGAAGTTAATCATTGTTTCAAATAAAAGAAAAATATTAATGACTGTAGCATTGATAACACTTATGATGACCACGACGCTAAGAAAGCAGTAACATTGACCATTCCTTGGGTAACACAAAAGAAGAAAAAGTAGAATTTAAAGGAAAGAAGTTAGATTGCATGTTCATGGCACCATTGGAGCTCTATATCTCAGGGATTTAAGGGCGTTCCATCCTCATTAGTTCTCAATCAGAAAGAAGTACACTCTTACTGGTTCGCAGTTTCGCGGATAGATGATACCTCATCCTCAGTGAAATGAAAATCCAGCTATCTTATGACACACTTTTTGCTTCTCACACAAAAGGAATATCATTACCAAATTGAAGCAGAACATATATTGTTTCCATCATTCCATGCAATGAGATGCAAAGATATGCATTTAACCTCTATCTTGCAGAGATACAATGGATCCAAAATATTGAAGCAAAGATACGCATTTAACCTCCATCTTGCAGAGATAGAAATCAATACACCATGTGAATCAAAAATATTGAGGAATTTTTTGAACACATGTATGAGATTATGATGAGATTTGTACAGGTTTAAAGTTTAAACTGCAATAAGCTTGAAATAAACAATTTTTTTACTTGCCAGACTTCAAATGACAAGTTACTTATGAGACCACAAGGTAAGACAAGGTAATAGTTTTCTTCCTAAAATAACTGACAAAATCCAGTGGATTTTGTAGTAACATATCTAGACCGATTTCACACTTCGACCTCACTTTCTCCTTTACAAAGGGCATGGTATGAACGTCCTATGAAACAAAAAGTGAACTCTGAAACAAAAAGTGAACAAGTAACTTTACTTTACTTTTTGTTCTGCTTATCCAATCACACTTACTACTCAATGTACAGCAAAAACTCTATTTGAAAGTTGATAAACAAGAGCATGAATCAGATATATTTCATGCGTAGAACCAGCATTATTTTATACGCTACTGTTTTTACCGTATAAGCCATGAATCAGAGGCCACCTTCAAAATCACATATTGAGAAACAAAATTAACAAAGCTACATAAGCACAACAATGACCATGGAAGTCTTGAAGGTCCTTCAAAGTTTCAACTTCATTATCCTCATCTCTCTAGGTGTCCAGAAAGGTGCAAGAGAAAAACTCGTAACGAGGTAAAAAAGAAACCAAGGAAATTTAAACAATATTGACAGAAATTAAATATGGTACTTATTTGCATACAAAATGGAACTAGTTGAAAAAGTAAAACAAGAAGACAGTATGGTTGTTTCCAAGTTCTAATCAGTGTCATATCTCTTCTTACGAAATTCAAATAAGTGAAACAAGCATATACATTCACTTCATCACAGCTTCCAAAACATAATGAATAAACACATATTAACAATATATAATTGATGTTCCTCAGCATTTTTCGACAAGGTATTAGATTTTAGCCTTAAAAGTGTTCAAACTTTTTACCCAACAAGATTCCTTTATTTCTCAGTTCCGGAACACATCAAGTTATCAAATCGTTAATTAAACACAACTAACAGCAATAACCATGACCAAGAAAACGACATAAACGCTCATTGAAACATATAATAATATGAAATACTATAAGATAAAAAAAATTAAATAAACTAAGCTCAAGAATTAAGTAATTAGACCTTAGAAGAAGATCTACTCAAGCTCTTGGAAAACTTAAGCCTGCTCGACGCTGGCGTGGTCGGAGCAGATGTCCAGTCCACCGCAGGCGATAGCAGAACGGCATCTGAGTGCCTGTCAGAAGACGGGGGAAAAGATCTATCCTCCTCGTCGTTATCAGCTACTGTGTTTCTTGGAGTATACACACACAAATTCATACCAAGTGCAAGCTTTACTTTCCTCCATTTACTCCCCATCTCTAATTACACTCAAAGCCCCAAATCAAGCTTTTCAACAAAAATAATGCTGTTCTCTCTGTATTGAGTCTTTCTTCTAAGAGAGGGACAAACAACCCCTTTCAAGAAAATGAATAAGATCAAAATACTGGACGTTCTTTCAAATGGGTTTTCTTAAAAACACAAAATTAGTAGGATAAGAAATTCTTCCTTTTTTTTTTTTTTCCTCCTCTCCCTCGAGAAACAAGATTGAAGCACGAGATCAAGATAGACAAAGCAAGTATTGTCCTTGTCCTTCAAATACAAGAAGAAAAAGTTCACAAATTGGGTGAGGAGAAGAAGAGGGAAGCTGCTTTACTCTTCTTCTTGGCGGCCATCATAGACAGAGATAAGAGGGTGGGATAGAGAAGGGGTTGAATAATGCTAAGTGACTGGAGAAACGTGAGCTGACCTTTTGCTGTTTGTACTGTTAACTTTGTGCGTTGTTTGATGGGCTGTGAGTTTTTGACCTTGCTTTTGTGGTTTTTTGTCTCAAATAATTTGTCAAAAATATTCCATGCTCCACAAATTTTCCTCTCAATTTTCTTTTGTTTTGGTAAGGTCAAAATGTTTGGATTCCGTGTAAAAAGGAAAGTCTAGGCCACTTGAAAACAATGTTTTAAAAAAATTTAATGCATGAAGAAGTGTCGAAATCAAACATTAAACTTAGAGGTGTTTAAGTGTACTGCGGTGAATGTGTGATAAAGTACAAAGCGTAGCGAAAGATCAAGTTAAAGTTTCGAGTACAAAATTCGCTTAGGCGAGCCTCGTGCGGACTTCTTAGAACAAAGCATAAAAACGAGTACAATATTAGCACTACTGCTGCTCAATGTCTGATTGTGTGGCATTCAATGACAATTTCAAAGACACTAACATATATTTATTTAACATGTTATTTAACATGACACTAATTGTCATCACTTTAATTATCTTCACAGACTCTCTCTCTCTACCCCTCCAAAAAAAATATGATAATATAATCTTGTATTTTTCACTTGGGCATGTTGATTCACGAGTCCTTTTCATCTTTTTCCATTTCGCGCGCACTTTTTTTTTTTTTTAATTTCTCGAATAAGGCAATAATCAAATCTCTAACCACCACTGTCCTCTTAGACCAACCCCCTCTTCAATCCAATACACTTGTG
>CAVNYN010233718.1:0-15625 GCA_963692815.1 Nyctanthes arbor-tristis
ACCATGCTAATCATTCTTATCCCGGGTCATAGAATAAGTTATAGCATGAGAACAATTCAAATTCATACATTACAGAACGGGTAAGGCAATACTAGCGTAGATTGTGCAATAAAACATTTCATCAATTGTCAATGTAAGATATCATTTAATCATTTTTCACAAAGCCATGGCATGCAAATGGAAACCAAGTAATTATTACTCACCTTGTTTTCTTTTCTTGTAAGGATTTGTGGATGTCTTTATGTGGCTCAAATACCTTCAATATTTGAATATTCTTCAAGTAAGATGGCTTTCCAAGTAGGCCCTTATATGTATATGAGGAAAGGTTTGCTTGGAGGATAAAAGATAGGTTAAAGAAGGCTTCTTAAGGGTTATCTAAGCTCTCTTCAATATATGGACGAATTTCCCAACTAATTTCTAAAAGTCCTTGGATTCCACCAATGAAAAGGCTTACAATTGTCCCTAAGTGCATTAATGTCATCCAATAGAAATAGCTCCAATTGTACATTCATGATAATTCTTGTGCTTTTCAATTGCCAAGTGTTTTCTCTATTATCCATGTGATCAAATCTAAGAGCCCAAACATTCTCTAGATTTTTTTACCTTTTATTTAAGGAATCATTCAACTTAAGACATTTTATAATTAAGTGCTTGGCTTTTTTACTATACCATAATAGTATCATATTTATTATTTAAGCCTTATTTGGCTTAGAACTTGTTACCCGGTTTTTGCCTTTTTGTTTCTTTTGGTAATAATACTAACCGATGACTATAGTTACTACAACTCAAGAAACCGTTTTCCGTCCTTATTAAAGCCTACAAGAACGTTCTCAATTTCTTACTAAGTGCCACAGCTAATTAGCCGATTACAAAGATGTTTTCAAATTATTATTATAGCAAGTTTTGTAAAAATCACTTACCAATCCTTATAGTAAATCATTATTCAAAGTTTAAGTCAAAATAAAATTTTTAAATTTTTCGGAGTGTTACAATGTTGTCTCATACACGCCCCTTTACCCCGATTAAGAGCGGCGGGTCAATCTTATTATACGCGGGTCCTCACGGGTTTATGGGTCTATGAGTTAAATTGTCATCTCAGTCCACTTCAATTCAATGGGATGCATTGAATTTCTTTAGGCCATATCCAACTAGAAAAACTCTATTTTACAGTTTTACAACTCTAAAATACAGTTTTTATACTCTTTTTTCACAAATTTTTCGAACCAATAAACTCTAAAAAGAACCTCACATACTTTCCACTTCATATTTTCTATATTTTACAGTATTCAATAACTAATATATATTAAGAACTAATTAACTATATACTTGTTTATTAATTACTACACATAATTAAACTTTTAAACGAATGATTGAAAATATTACATTTATTATCACATAAAAAATAAATACGATGTACATGCTGGCAGCCTGTAACATCAAACAGGACTAATCACAAATGGAGGAAATAAAGATTAGACAAGATGTTAGATGACATTAAGAAGAACTAGGGAAAAAAATTTAAACTTCATATAAAGAAAAAAAAAAGGAATTGCATACAATGGCAGTTCCGTAATAAATTGGAGCTGCAAAAAGGGTCGGTATTTGGCAATTGAAGATCCAACCAGACACCATTTTGGGCCTACGAATCATTTATAACATCATGTAATTCATGATCCATGCATTGACGTATAGGTTTTTCCAAATTTGTTAATTCATAATAATACATTGTGAAAAATTTCTAGTACTCTGCGTGTATCTTACACTCAGTACTCTATTCACTTGTTTTATGACATGTCTAATTAATAAGGTCTACTTAACCAATTTCGTAATTATTTAAATGATATAATAATTAACACTGTTAGTTTCACATCTATATATCTTTAAATAGTTTTTCATTTTTTTTTCCTTATTTCCCTTCCGTTACTTCCACCGAGAAACCTTTTATTCATTTTTTCTTTTCTAACTTGCCGTTTTGGTTTTTGGTTAAATTGATTATTAACTTCATTATCAACGTGGCACCAAAACTAAGTATAATTTTATGTGGATTCATGTGTAAGTTAATTAAAATTATATAAAATTGTTAATTTCAAACACGATAAACTTGTTACTTTTTTCACTCCTAGTAAGATAACTTTACCTCCAATAATTTGTTGAATTTGACAAATAAACTAGAAAACATATTGTCGCATGATATGAATTTGTGTGTAAATTTTAACAAGCACTAGTACGTTAACGATGATATGAAAAGCAAAACCGAAAAACTATGTATCTTATTTTTGCTTTCGGCTTTCCTCCGAACATGTGTCTTGTCTTATAAGCATGTTCGAGAACAAAAATGTAACAATATTTTATTGTTATCATTTGAAATTATTAAGATAAAACAATCTTATAATAATTTTAAATAAATTACAAGTGGATTTCATTGTCCGCATAAATAACACCTAGAAATTAATTTCCGATGCCAAGAAAAACTAGTAGTCAATATAAGGAAAAATCATAAGAGCAAGTTGGACAGAAAAATATATATAATTCACAGCCAAAAATAGCATATATGGGAAAAGAGAAAAAATGCAAAATTAAAAAGTATATAAAGATATGCGTGAGGTTAACGATGCTAATGGTATTGTTTAAAGTTGTTATAGAGGTAAATTAATTACAAATGTCAGAAAATGAGTGGATGAAATATTGAGTGTACGATACACATACACCTAGAGTACTAGAAAATTTTCCATACATTTTGTATATTATATAAATTTGCAGTAGAAACACGTTATGGTTCATGGGAGGAGTTGCCAGAAACCCACTATGAATTGTGTATATCCATTTTATTTTGTTAAATATACATGGAATTCAAAATGTTGTAGGTTATGTCATAACTATCCCATTCCTTCTCAATTTTTCGTAATTATCATTGACGAATTAAATGTTGTTTGAGTGTTGTTAGCTTTCTACTAAGTTTTTCTTTCAACCATGTTTGTCATGATTATTTTTCAAAGATTTTTCTCCTATTATACAATATTGATGAATTTATGATTTTGACACAATGAGCTTATTTATATATACACACACCCTCTCAAGGGAAGATAGGAGAGGGAAGGAGCAGGAAATTAGAGGAGCAATGTGTGGTTTGAATTTAAGTCTCTCACACAAAAAACTTGAGCATCTAACGACACTACAATTTGAATCAAGCACAATGAGCAAATTGAAAATGAGAGAATCTTCGGTAGACGGTCCTATACGTCCAAATGGTAGGACCATCTATTGATTCACATTATCTAAATGTGAATCTAATAATTATAAAATAATGAACAACAATTAGTTAAATAAGTTGGAAAGTGAATAAACTTGAGTAATTATAATATCAATCAAATTTCAACGTCAAATTAATTTATTACTCATAACAAGCAAAATTCATAACAAGCAAATGAAATTTTGACTTTTTGACTCAAAATTAACGGGATGTTATCTACTAATTAATGAAATAATAAATATATAAACGTAACAAGAGAAAAATATTTGCAAAAATAATAAATATATAAACGTAACAAGAGAAAAATATTTGCAAGACAAGTGTGATAATTTGCATTTTTTTTTGTGCATTTCACATGGCTCGCGTGTTAAATAAAATTAGAAAATCACTTTTTTTAGCATTTAAAACTCATTTTTGTTATTATGTGATAATGTGAATATATTTATCTTCAAAAAATTAATTTTTCAGTTTTCTAGTTAAAAAGAAATAGCATTAAAAATTTCTATCAATTTTTCTGTTATCAATAACAAATTAACTTGACATTGAAGTTTGGTTGATATTATAATTACTCGTATTTATTCTCTTCTCAATTTATTTAATTAATCATTGTTTGTTATTTTATAATTATTAGATTTACATTTAGATAAGTTAATACACGAAAAATTAAAAATTAAGACAAATAGTATTATTTATGAGTGTAATATTTAATTAATGAAAAGAGAGAAGTAAAGAAAAGTCCAAATAGAACACAATCCTACATGTCATTGATTCAAAAGATGGTCCTACCGTGTAGACGTATAGGACTGTTCTACTGAAAACTCATGAATCTAATGATGGGATGTGAATATAAAAATAAGCTTTAAGGTAATTGATTACTTTTCACGAAATATCAATCTAAAATATATTAGATGTATAAAATAAAATGACGGATAAAAAGGAAACACCTCGATTGGAAAATAAGGGAAAAAGACTTATTTCTTTATTTATTTTTAAAGTTGCAGAGCTTTATAATTCATAAATTTACTTTATAACGTGTTATTATATCCCATGTTAAGATTTTCTTATAATATAAGTTGCACTGCTTTATAATTGTATTTACAATCTCAAGTCTTGTTAGTTATTGTAGTAATATCTTCAAATATTTTGCTGCATTATTAGTTTTGCTCTAATGTTGCTTAAATAGTATAGCGGTTTTGGTGGTGGAATCCTATTGTTACATTATAATAACGGAAGAAGATGACCTTTTACGATACTCCTTTTTCTTTTTCTTTTTTTTTAAGACTAATAGAAAGGATGTTGCGAGAATGAGTGGCGACCATTTGTATAATGTTGACTTGTGAGATATGCGGATTCGATTTGTTTAACAAAATTCAAATTTAAAATAGAGTGTATAGGATAGGTTTATGAAGTGTCTTAAAAGACATGGATAATAATTAATAAATGACTAGCAGTTGTAAATTGGCGATTCATTAATCATGGTATTTCATACCAGTTTAAAATATAAACTAGTTAAACCACACATTACAAGGGTAAAAAAATATAAAAACAGAAGTATAAAAACAGAAAATATAAAAACAAGAGTATGTATTACTTGAATTAATAAGATCGATTGACTTAGTAATTGTAAAATTCAAGATCGTTTAGAAGACAATTTACATTCTTACATCTAATCTCTTATTCATATGCAATAATAGGAAAAATCTATTACTATAATTTAATACATTTGAAAACATAAGTTGAACAACAAATGTACAATATTATCTAATTTAAATTTGTCACCTCCATAATTATCAAATGTTCTGGACGGATATGAGATTCTGGTCAGATATGCCTCCCCTATTATCCGACCCGTACTCGTTTAAATTGAGTACGGGGCAAAAATGGTCCAAGTTGGATAAGTAAAAAATACTCGTTACCTGCCACATTTTTGAAAATCCTAAAAATAATGTAAAATGCAAAAAAAAAAAAAACATTTAAATAACATTTAACTCACCAAAACATACGGCGAGATGGTGAATGAATTAACTAAGATGGATTAGGGTTTCTTTTGGTATTGGCCTTTCAAATTTGATATTTTAATTTATTAGTGAAAAAAATTAACAAAAAAAGGGCAAAGTGGTTAAACCTTAAGTGTTAAATTCAATAATCACAATTTAAATATTTTCTAAGTCCTTTCACCAAAGTTTTTGTTGAGAGAGAGATTACTGCAAGATTTAACTAATAAAAAATACCGGAAAATAGCGGTACAAAAAATACCGAAACTTAATTCTTTTAATTAATATATATATATAATATGTATAATATATAATATATATATATATAGATTGGTGAATTTAAATGTTGGTTTGAGTGACAAATATCGAGAGCCTATATATCATCTCAAACACGGTGTGTCCGCCTGAAATTGCTTAAATTTAGTCAAAATTGATGCTAATAGCTTTAAGTACAAAAAATGAGCACATCATGTAATCAAATTAGTAATATAATGTAGATAATATCTGTAACACCTTGAAAATTTCTATAAATTAAGGTAAGCAATAAAAATTATTGTTTTGAAAGAATTACTCGAATATCAATATAAGATTTCTTGAAAATTAAAAGATTGTTATTCAATTGATGTTAAAGAATGACTTTGGTCCCTAATTGACATAAACCAAAGTGTAGTAACTTAATTGACATGAACTAAAGAGTTGTGACTTAATTAAAAGATAATGCAAAGTGAAAGGACTTCTTGGACAAATTCCCACCAAGTGTACGGTATATGTCACGCAAAGTGTCGCCTTATGATTGACGGAACTCAAATATGGATTGAAAATGGTTAAATCCCGCAAACTATATCTTGGTTATCTCTTTTGACACTCTATCTCTTTTGGAACTTGTGTCTTTCTTTAATTGGATTTGGCCTTTGATGATTGACGGTGCACCATTACTTTGGATAAATGATTGTTCTTTGCCCTCAGCCATCACTAGTGACACTATATACCCGTTCTGCTCTGCTATTTGAATTATTTTATGGTATTATGGCCTTACCATGTGGTCTACCATTCTGAATTGTTATTGAATCGTATGGCTTACAGGTAGATGCTAAACTAGTGATGTGACCGAGCTTCGTATCTTTGTATCTTTGTGAATGACCTCCTTTGTATATAAAAGTTTCCTCTTTTATATTGTTTTACGTGGGCCAATACATATTGTTATTCACTGGGTACTTTTGTACTCACCCCCCATTTTCTATAACTCTGTAGGTATTGAATTAAAAAGCTTTGTGGCCGGATCGTCCCAAAGGTGGAGAAGATACATGTATGTGATCGAGACTTCGGTGTATGCCGCCGAAGCTTCGTTTTGGGTAGCCCACAGAACATTTAATTATCAAAGTGCGCAACGAAAGCGTCTCTATATTGGAATGGTATTTGTAAGGTCTCTCCCTCGATTTCGAATCGAGAAACATGTTTAACTGCTTCCACTATTGTTAAAAAATTGGAGGCGTGACAATATCTATGAAAATAACAATCTTTGATCTAAATAATAACATCATAAAAAATCCAAGAACTCAAATCTCAAATATTATCATAAACATGCACGTTAGTCGTTGCAGTTCCTCCCTTGGAGATTATAATCTATAGATGTCGAAGTGAGCCACTTAGTGAGCTTATTTTTGAACGGTCAATCCATATGAAACTTTTCTCTTCAAAGCTATCACTAGTTAATTTGATCCATAGAGATCTTACGGTGGGCTATTCGACACACACAAGTTATTTGATCGACCCTGTAGACTTTCTTGTCACTTGTTAGAAAGTTTTGGAAGATTGTTAGTGTACCAACTTAACTTTCATCCATCTCTCGATTAGAAAACCTCTCATCTATAATATATTAGTTCACTTTTTATGATTCTTTTATGATTTTCAAGTAAATACAATCATATTTAGTCATGTAAAAAAAATATAGTGTGCCATCTATAAAATGATCAGATTACACTGTTGAGAAATATTTGAATATGCAAATAGATTAGAAATTCCATGAACTTTAGAAGATGTTTTGAATGCTTTGAGATCGGAAGGAGAAGGAAAATAGAGGGAAAAAATACCTATGTACTTCGAAATTGCCATCGACTTGATTTGCGTTGTTTTCTTGTAGGATGAATAAATAAACATATCTGGTTGACTAAAAGTTCTCGCTGAGTTTATTTTGATGAGAATGTCAATGGGACACAAAACTTTTAGAAGCGAGACTTGAGAATACTTTAAGGGAAAATAGTATCTTTGTTGATAACTTTAAGAAATTAACATAAGTGAGTAACTTAATAGTAACAAACACAATTCATTTTTCTCACATTAAAAATGTTTTATAGAAAATTCCCCCTTAATACTTGACTTGCAGAGCAGCAAAATAAACAATGGGATGCAACTCAAATGTTTAGCACTATATTGATGTCAACATGGTAAGTGATTTGAAATTTTGTCAACATACCTTAATTTTCAATCTAATATGACATGTAAGTTGCAAAGATATACAGTTATCCATTTAAAAGAAAAACAGGTAACAAGATATAATAAAATTCCAAGCTTTTTATGGAGAGGGACAAAGATTGCATGTGTTATCGACTAGTTTGAAGGCCGAAAATGAAAAATGCATGGTCAAATTAACCGCCAATATTTATATTTTACACAATAGTACAATATTCAATTAAAACAAGCAACAACTTATCGGGATTGTATTTATTAGGAAGTAGATTTTGTTAATGCCTTGCTATGGTAGCAAATTGAATATAGTGTCTAGCATAGATAATTGGTGATGAATTATAACATGACATATTTTCAGGTTTTAACAACATGGTGTAATTTTCAGGTAACAGGGATCTATACATACTTTTGCAGTAAATAAATAACAATTTCCATAAAAAACAAAGTAGCATGGACACAGCAAAACCAAGAGTTTATAGGAAATGTTCATAATTCTACTTGTCATGAAGTTTGAGGAAGAGTAACTTAATGTAAGGTTAATTAACTATACTTTTATCTTATATTACAGTACAATGCTGTTACGAAACATTCTATTTGTCTTATACAATATCGCAATATAGAAAAAACAAAGCTCTGGCGAAAGTTTGAAGAAGGCTTTATCTACTGTTGACCAATTTTAATCAATAAGGAAGAATTACATGGGTCAAGATTAGCGAACTTGACATTTATTTCATGTAACAGTTTACTGTACAATTAAAGAGATATACCAAGATAAAAACGCACCATGTGTCATTCACTTTAAGATAATAATGACGTTACGTTCCGTACATTTAATTGATCACAGGACACCTGGTATGATATATTTGAAGCCAAACTTAGGAACAAAGATGCATGCTTAACCTAATATAACTTGATGCAAAACTATTTCCATGTGTTCATCTTCAACGCGATTTTAACTTATATTTTCCTGCACAAACGAGATCCAATTCATATAATTCTTGATTGTACGGGCTAGTATGCTAATCTAGTATCATATCCAATCTTGAAAAGAACATTCGGATCCAAGAATCTCCACGAAATGCTCCACAAGCACAATATGCTACATGAAAACCGTTATTCTGACCACTTTTGTTTCCGAACATAGTATCTCCCAAACCGTTGATCCAAAAAACTCAAATGAGTACTCTCCTGAAAGCTTATGAAATTTCCTACACGTTTAAAAAAAATTTCATCAAATACTATCAAGTCAATCTCAAATTATTCGCAGATCAATCAAGCACAAAAACACACCTCAAGTAGGCTAAACAAGCCAGCTTTCCTGCATTTCAATCCTGTCCTACTCAATCGGGTCACAACTGTAGATCAAATCCCAATCCAACGGCCTAAATTTAAAATTTCGCCGAAGCCTGGATCCGCGTGAAGGACCTGTTTACCAATCAGATTTTAGCATTTGGATATTGGCTCTGTAACGCCTAGTATATAAATCCACCCCATTTAACACTCATCTCTCATCCCCAATCTCTTGCAATTCAGTGAAATAGATCCTTATTACACAAATTTCCGAGGAAAATATCTCTTTGATTTCACAACCCTAGTCCCAATTTTCTATTATTGGAAGTAATTCTCCATGGCCGCCACTGAAGAACCGGTTGTTCACGTCGAGCCTGTGGCCGAGCCGGCCGTCTCCGCTGCCGATGCTGTGCCAATTGCGGAAGATAATCCGCCGGCGAAGGCTGCCAAGTCCAAGAAAGAACCCAAGCCAAAGAAACCTCCTGCACCTAGAAAGCGGAATCCCCCAACTCACCCTCCTTACTTTGAGGTATTGAATTACAATCTGATTTTGTTTGGTTTTTATTGGTCTGAGATTTTGCGAAATGGGATTTGAATTATTGACGGATGGCGTGTGCATGCAGATGATTCAAGAGGCGATCGTGACGCTGAAGGAGAAGACTGGATCGAGTCAGTATGCGATTCAGAAGTTTATTGAGGATAAGCAGAAGAATCTGCCGCCGAACTTTAGGAAGCTTTTGCTGGTTCAATTGAGGAAGCTTGTGGCTTCTGAAAAACTCGTCAAAGTGAAGAACTCATACAAGCTTCCACCGGTTCGTTCTTCTGGTTCAAAATCTGCTGCTGCTCCGGCAAAGAAGAAGCCGCCCACTGCTGCCAAGCCCAAAGCCGCCGCTAGCAAAACCACGAAGGAGAAGAAGGCGCAAACTACAAAGGCTAAACCTAAGCCGAAGGCCGCTGCTGCGAAATCCAAGGCTAAGCCGGCTGCTAAAGCTAAACCCGCTGCCAAGGCTAAACCAGTTGCCAAGGACAAGCCCGCTGCGAAGGCCAAGGCGACTGCCCTGGCTAAGTCAAAGCCAGCTCCTAAAAGGAAAGCCCCAGAGAAGCCCAAAGCTGAAAAGAAGCCGCCTGCTAAGGTAGCCAAGACATCGACGAGGACAACTCCAGGTAAGAAGGCAGCGCCAGTGGCCCCAAAGAAATCGGCTTCATCTAAGAAGGCTTCCCCGGCGGCAAGGAAGGCTCCGGCAGCAAAAAAGGCTCCGGCAGCGAAGAAGGCTCCGGCCAAGAGCGCGAAGCCGAAAAGTGCGAAGTCTCCGGCGAAGAAAACTGCTACAAGGAAGGGGAAGAAGTGAGAAGGAGAGATGGAGGGCCTTTTTGGAATAGAAACTTGTTTGCAGGGGTAGCTTTGTAAATTTCTGATCCTTTGTAGTGGGTGTAATTGCGTCTGTACCCACAGAATATCATAGAAATGCTTTTTTAGTCCTTTATTTTCTTATATTTTTTAGAGTTCTTTTTATTGATTTTTAGTTTAGGGATTGAAACAGTGCTCAGTTGTACTTATATGTTCAAATCTATTTCCAAATGAATGAGTAGAGTTCTTCTCTATTTCCATGTTCTTCATTTTCCTTTGATTTTCTCATTTTTAGTTTTGATTCTTCACATAAGGCTTGATTAAGGTTTCACTTGTGGCTGACGGAGCAGGGCTTAAATGTGGCGGAATTTGCACCGTAGTTTTGGCGGTATAGATGGGCATAGAAGACGATGGAGATTTCTTCGGGGAATCAAACCACTTCCAGGCATGTATTTTTCTGCATGTCATCTTTCGGTGAACTCTTGTACTGTTTCGACTTTGATTGTTTTGCTCATAAAGTCTGGTTTCAACTAATTCCCTGCAGCTTACGTACTGATTTTAGCTGCATGTGCTTTTCCACTTGTGTGAATGGATACGTGTATGTGTTGCACGTGTTTTCACATCCAAATCCGCAGACCACGGCTGGTTATTGCCAGCGGCTTACAGAAAATAAACAATGGTAACCGCGAATCTGATGCTTTTTGACGTACACATTTTATATGGCAATTCAAGAGCAATGTGATATGATGAATTTCCTCTTGATAGATAGGTTTCGTTTGGAAGAGGGCCAAACACTTTCACCATAATTATTATTTGGTGGTGCATCAGTGCAGGCTTTTTAAACATTTATGAATTTGGCTTTTACATTTAACTATAGCCAATGGCTGGTGCAGCTGTGTCAACAACTAACATTAATGCAAATTATATACCTCTACTACATTACATTTAGTTCAAGTACTATTAATTGAATGATACACAGATTCACACGTAGGATATAGAAGAATTTCCTTCTATTTTCATTCTTGTGAAACAATTGGTAACTTTAGATTATTGCAATAGTTGGAGAAAATTATTGGTTTGGTAACTTTAGATTATTGCAATAGTTGGAGAAAATTATTGGTTTGTTGTTGGGGAGATAATATATATAGATACGCTCAAACTATCATTTTCCATTAGCATCCGGACTTAGGAGGAGCGGACGTCCACGATTTATATCCACCCCCACCCCCAAAAAAAAAAAAAAAAAAACCCCCCAAAGACAACAACAACAACAACAACACACACACACAAAAACCACCCCAAAAAAAAAAAAATAGGGAAACAAAGAAAATCAAATGCTTGAAATTTTACAAGCTGAGAATGTATAATAAACCTGACATACGCGGGAGGCTGTTCAGCTGACCTAGGCATTTCCCGTTGCCTTCTTAAGTATTGTTTGACAGTGACTAGACTACGATGGGGCTTGGAATGATTCCTTGTAAGTTCTATGTATCCTCCAAGCATATGATTCACATTTTGCATTTCTTCCTTTGCGTGACATTTTCATCAGTTTTCTAACAACTTTTCATGAGTTAGTTTTGGATCTTATTCATGATACGAACAAGAAAAAACAACAAATATCTGTTCAATTTCAACTTATTTCTTCAGGAAATGAAAGGAAATAAGTAACTTTATGCTTTGAAGCTATTCCATTAATTTGGGGTGCTTAAGTGAAATAGTTTGTTCCCATTCTGTTTGTTTCGTTGCTAGTTCTACAAGATTCATGCAAGGATAATCTTCACAATCATGGTTCACCATGTTAATTATGGAATCTCCCTGTTTTAGCATTTTGTTCTATCATCAGATTTTTTTTCTTTCAAGCACGTGCAAGACTTGTCTTAACTATTGAAGTTGTGCTTCCCTTCTTGCTATCTTTTTTCTCTCTAGCATGGCCATACATCCATCTTAACAAACCCTATTTCTACTAGTTAGTTTTGACAGGTATCTTATACTTAAGTGACCCAATACTTCATACCATAAAATATGTCATTTTGAAAAAAGCTGATTTAAAACTTATATAGATCTTCTCTTCACATAGAACACTTGTAGTAGCAATTTGCCATTATGTCCAACACAAATTAATTCTATGCATTACATCTTCTTCAAGACTCTTTCCTAATTATTCACACCTAAATACCAAAAACAGTCAAAGTGATGAGGTAGAGTACCAAAGCTGCTATGATGATGTCCGAAGTTTCACCTAGTTGTATCTATTCAGTGATCAGTTTGTTAGTTTCTGAAAAGGAATGTTGCTTGCCACTTTGGAAAACCAAATTAAGAGGTTTCTGTGTGTTGGCTTAGGTGTACGAGTAGTTTGCCTGGAGATTTCTGGTAAAAACACTAATCCAGTTTAGTTCACAGTGAGAATACTTTCATCTTTTCTAATTCCCAGTATCATTTACCCTTTTAATCATGACCAGAAGTACATGGAGGGGGAACACACACGGACACAAGGCCTCCACCTGAACTTATGTACTTACTGACTCATGCCTAAGACAAACTTTTACCTGGCCAGGGACACATGGAATAAAATGGCACGTACTAAATATTCCTGCTTTCTCGTTGCTGCGTACTTAAGGACGTAGGTTTTAGTAGCTGGGAGTTTGCTCGCATCAATGACATGCTTCACTTTCAAGAATGGAAATAGAAAGGTGTTTTGAAGAATGTTATACATGCTCAATTTCATTATCCATTCTTGGACCAAGGGGTTAGTTACTTTAGCCATGGTATAGGGCTTATTCTGATATATATTAGATTTTTGATAAATGACTGGTGCCTTATCTTAGTGGCCTTTTCTCCAGTAGAGTTTGATCCCATACAGTTTGATATTTTACAGTCAACAGCATTTTATAAGTTTCAGGAGTATCTGTTGCATGGTTTTATATGTAGGAAAGGTATGATATTTTATCTCCTTTAGGCATTTATTTTAAAGGTCTCTTGTCACTTTGTCTTCTGAATGTGTTTTTGTCTTGCTGTCAGATTTTGTCACTTGTGTCCATTCCTCAGATTTTGTCAATCTGAGGAATTTATTAAATGTTGAAACTTATCTTTCTACTTCTTTCGAAAGTTATGTGGAACTTGATTGGGTGCTTCATTCTTGGTTTCCAATCTGGACACTGCATGCGCGAGCATGATGTTTATCATTTCAAATATCTGTTTCAATAAACGTGTCCTACTGAATGTCGGTTAAATGGGGAGAAGGCTTCACCCAAGCTAGTTTACTAGCTGATCATGCTGTAGCCACATGCATACTAAATATTGAAGGATTTGATTGTAGTTCAGGCTGATTACGTGCAACCAACCAATTATTTTAAGCTCCAGTCATGATAAGTATCATGCAGCGACCTTATACCACTGAAAGAATTTAGTGGTCGTAATTCATTCTTATGAAATATTCTCCCTTGTCTCTTGAAGCTCACATCAGCCTCAACTACTTCCATGTGAACTTAGCATGCCTGGTCCCCTTCATTTTCAGCTAACCAGAAAGAATGCCTGCTGTTGGGACTATTTATGTGCCCAACAGATAAGCATCCGTAGAGAATATAACTAATTAAAGTCGGCATAGTGGCACTAAATATACTCATTGAGGAAAGAAAAATGGCATGAAGAGAACTGGATGAATATATCTTTACAAACAAAGCTTACCAATATTCAGTTTTTGCTGAATATTTCTCTGCTAAAAGAGATAAAAAGTTTCAAACGTCATTGCAGATCCCTTGCAGTTGCATCATGCACTGATTAATTGACCTTATTAAGATAGTTACTGAAGGAGCAACTGATACATATTTGAAAGATGGAAAATGCTTGCTCATCGTTCTCTTCTTAGATCACTGTTTAAATTTGGCAGGGTGGACTTGGACTTTCACTTTTTTGCAAAGACATTGTGTTTCATTGCATTTCTTTCTGGTAATCCCACATCCACCAGCACTGAAACGGACTTACTACAGTGTTAAAAAAATGCCATGAATTGTGTTTACCACCTTCATTTCCTAAGAAAAATCACTTATTCTGGGGCCGCATGCCCATGCAATTGGATTGATGAAAGAATTCCAAAAGAGTCTGATGTAAAATGAAAAAACCGCGGTTCCTTGTAGTTCTTTCTGATTTAGTAGATGTCTTGTACCCTTACTCGAGATTTAGAAGACAAACATTCCTCATTTCCCTTGGATTCTTGAGATTTATTAGAATTTGGGATCCAAGCAGTCTTCAAACTAAGGTGTGAGTATCTATGTTGTTCTTAGTTTTAAACTGCTTTGGGGGATCAATAGTCAAATCTGCACTATCACAAAGTTAATTTTCTAGTAACTGAAGGTGAAATAGTATCCCATGGGTCTGCTCAAAATTTTTAGTCATGTTTAGACATGAAATCGGGAAAAATGCTTTTGCATTTCTAACCTCTGCACAAAATCTGGTGGAAAAGGAACTTTTGCTTGGGGGTCAGAAATATGAACTGGTGGGCATGCATAGAAATGCTTTTAAGATTGCGATTTTTCC
Source organism: Nyctanthes arbor-tristis (assembly GCA_963692815.1). Classification (NCBI taxonomy): domain Eukaryota; kingdom Viridiplantae; phylum Streptophyta; class Magnoliopsida; order Lamiales; family Oleaceae; genus Nyctanthes; species Nyctanthes arbor-tristis. The sequence goes on from CAVNYN010233718.1 coordinate 14,882, forward strand.
TGAGTTATAACTGTGATATTTGCAAGTAGCTTTGCTGTTTTGCACATAGATCTTTTTCAAACAAGTAATATTTCCTTGGGTTTATATTTCTCTTCCACCTACTAGTATTTGTTCTGTCGTTTCTTGCAGAATTTGACTAATTTGGAGCTGCTTCTTACAGCGATCTTTCTGTTTTCTATTCCTTATTGTCTAGATCGAGAGAAGAAAAGATTCTCTTAGTGATTGGGAGATAATTTATGCAAAAAAAAGGAAAATTGGATGCAGCAGAATTTTTACATGAAGATCAAAGGCCTACTTTTGACAAATTAGGGAGAAATGACTTGTCTATTAACAGGTGGCTTTTATGTTTGACATAAGGCAGAACAGAATGGTATCCCATGAGATAGTCTTATAATTTGTTTTTTTTTTGTTCCATATCAGGGAAAGATTGTACTTTGCTTTCTTGTTCCATATCATGGAAAGCCTCTGGACGTGTTTCTCTCATCAGCATCCAGTTTTTATCTCTCTTCTGTATGGTGCCATAGAAATGGAGAAATATCAGCGAATGCTAGGAAGCAGGTATTTTGAATTAGATTTCAGTCATTTTAATTTGAGCAATATCCATTTATTGAGTACAGATCTTTCACCAAAGGTTTGGTCAGATATTCAAGTTTTGATTACCTGTGGTTAATGCAAATATGCACAGTTCTTTGGGCTGCATGACAAAATGCACTAGAAAGAGTCATGTCAGCTCTTGATTCACCC
>CAVNYN010233720.1:0-24748 GCA_963692815.1 Nyctanthes arbor-tristis
ACCAAAACCCCCCCCCCCCCCCCCCAAAAAAAAAAAAAAAAAATTCAACGAAATAAGAATGATCTATGCATATTAGTAGTTAGTATTTTAAGGGGTCAATACAAACATATACTTCGGAAAATTTTAAAAAATCGTTTTTTAACAAAACTTCTTACACCATGTGGCGTGTATAGATGCACGCAACGTGTATTGAAATACACTTAGCGATACATACCACACGAGATTAGAAGTTTTATTACAAAATCTCCGAGAAGTTTTGGAAAATGACTCTATATATTGATAAGAACAAAAAAAGTTACTTCTTATAAGTGAGTGTCAGTTGTTGAGGCCGTATCTACTTCAATAACTGATGTTTAGGTTATAAACGTATTAGTTGTTGGCGATGGAACGAAATTGTTCCCATGAGATTGAAATCTTTTTCTTTATTACTTAAAAGAACTATAAATAAATATATATAAAACAAGAGTTTGCTGGAAAAACTCCACGTTATCAAGACTTGTCTCAAACAAAATAACAAGTAATTTCTTTGTTATCAAGGTCAATCATTGGATCAAGAGATCGTTGTTGAACCCACCTCTTAGAGATGACCCTCTAATATGAATCTCTGCGTTGAAGAGCTATGACAGATCATTTTTTTCCAGTGATATATCTGGGGCCAAGAATTAATCTTTATTGAGTTTGTCATTTTTAAACTATTATAGAATCAATAGTAAGATTAGTAATTTGAATATATAAATTTTACTATACACCCCACGAGAGTAGGATATCATACAATTATGGCTAGAGATGGTAATAGGTCGGGTTTAGGGCGGATCGGGTCCCCCGCCTTGACCTGTAAAACTTTTTTCTCTCCCCGCCAATACACCAAAATTTGGGAGGATTGTGGGCGGGGGTTTTGACCTATTTAGATTTTTTTAATATATTTATTTCTTTTTTCTTCCATTTTTTATTTATTTTTAATTTTTTCCTATTTTTACATTTTTTATTTATTTTTAATTTTTTAAATTTAAATAGGTTGGGCAGTTCGAGTCTAAGCTGACCTGACCCACCCCTAGACCTGATTTATCCCGACTCAACCCGCCCCGCCCTGAGACATCAACCCTCAAGGCGAAAAAACTTTTCCCCCATTCGGATCGGGGCCCCACGTGTTCTCGGTCAGGTAAGTTTAAATGTCATCCCTAGTTATACCCCATGGGTGCCCACGTATTGCCATTATATCCATAGATGTAGGATATCCTACACTAATAGGTGTATATCAATAACAATTAGTACATATAAAGGAATATATTAACATATACATATATATATATATTCTTTCTGTATGTTAAAAAAAAAAAAAAAAGGAAAAAGAAAGTTGGTCAATATTTTTTACCGCCAAATTATTTATTAAAGAAGTCCTCTTCTTTTAATGATGTTTGTGGATAACACTCTAAACTTCTTCTTCTTCTTTTTTTTTAAATTATATACTTATTGATAGGATATTGCCTAAAAACGTCATATACCGTCGTTTCTTTCCCATCTCTTCCAACTATCAGGCATATAATTCTATCTCCAATTCATTGAGATCAAATACTTAATTTGATTCTCTACTAAATTAAATCTATCTTCTTTTGTAAATTAAAAGAAGAAAAGTTGGTCAACATATTTTTCCGGTATAAATTATTTGCTAGAGAAGTCCTCTTCTTTTAATATTGTTTTGGTTATTTTCTATGTTTTTTTTTATTTTTTTTTTTTGGTGGGGGGAGGAGATCTTCTAATTAATATAAGCTTAGCTTTATATGCTTCAATTTCAACTCCCCCAATTATCTCCTAATAACTCACCTCAATCAATTCAATTAATATGTCATTTTCTCATTCTACGTCATATTCTTGTTCTTTTTTTTTAATTATGGAAGATGGAAGATATTATTTGCAAGTCAATATCTCTCTCTCATTGCTAATCCAATTCCAATTGCTTTGTTTTAAATTCCATTTTTATTAGACTTTCCTATTTTGTTTGTTTAAGAGTGATTATACTTTCTCATTAGTTGTTCTCGTGTTATTAGGTAGAGGATGGAGAATTTTATCATTACTGTTGTATGTCTTATGATTTTTATAAGATAATTTATCTTCTTAGGTGAATCACTTTTTGTATGATTATTTAACGTGATTGTCATTTTACAATTATTATTATTATTCACCTAGATTATGCCTTGTGTTGCTGGAGCTTCTTCAATAAGCAGCTTCTACTGTTTTGGATATAACTGTTGCTGTAAGAAGATTCAGTTTACTGTTTGGTAAACATTTTTGCTAAAATTTATATACGATCTAAAACCGGTTTTTAAAATATATGGTAAATTTAATTGTTTCATTGTACATATTATATTTACTAAAAATACATTATTTAAATTTTTATTTATTATTATATGATATATTTTAATTTTTTTACTATGAATAATATATAATATATATGTAATATTTCACAAAAAATTACAAAATATAGACAAGTTATTACCATTTCAATTCAATTAATTAATATGTTATTTTCTCACTCTACATCATATTCTCATTCCTTTTTTTTTGTATTATGGAAGATACTGGATTTTTTTCACCTATGTTATAGTGTACATTTATATTAAAATTGACGTGTGAGTGTGGATATCATTTTATAAATAAAGTATAATATACCAGTTGCATTGTATAAAATTACGAATTGATATGCGAATTATAATTTACCGTGGAATATTCGTAGTAAAATGTCATAGTTCATAATTCTGGTCTCCTCCAAACTCGTTGTGCAAATTCACACGTCCAACCTATATAAATTTGTAATAATTAGCAGCCAAATAATTAGAGATGACAATGTGACCCATCAATTTATAAATCCGTGGAGACATACTTCTAATATGATTGACCCGTCACGCCCAGTCAGGGCAAAAGAAGGTGTATGAGGTAATATTATCTGACCTGCCGTGGGTCCAGGGCGGGTGCGAGTAAGGTTGGACCTACACCATAGACCAGTGACCCACCAGGCATTTCTTTGTTTTTAATAAATTTATGTAGAAAAATGTGTAGAAATTATTAGGGATGACAATTTGACTAATCGACTATTAAATCCGTAGTTTATTTTTATTTTTTATTATATTATTTTTTTGAAAAGATTTTTCTGTCGAATTGAAAGAATCATTTTATTATAGTAGTTAATGTTGGAAACTTTAAAATTCTAAATAAAAGTTTTATTTTATTCTACATTTATCAGTTGATAATACGTTGCATATAACATTAATTGAAAGGGGAAAAATTTCATGAGTCCTTTTGTGAGTCATAGTGGCGTCCCAACCCGTCTCGTGACCCGACTTGTCTTGACCTGCCATATTAATTTGCACTTTTGGGCGGGTCTGGGTGACTTCAGGACTCATGGGGCGTGTCTAGAGTATGGCTAACCGGCCATATTTTCATTGCTATAATAATCATATCACAATCAACTATTGCAACTATAAGTTTAGTCTCTCACTCGTGCGTTTTACGGAAGATTAATTTTCAAAAAAGTTCAATAATAATGAATAATAAAATATTAGACAAATGTACATTATCAGATTTGTATAGAAAAAATAATAAATATACATTTTTAATTTAGTATTTGACTTATTAAATTAATATTTTATTTATATTATATTTATATTTACCTACTTATGTACTCAATTAATGTTTTGCTATATTTCACTTTTAAATCATCTAACTTATTTAATATTATTAGTTAACAGTCTAACAATATGTATCAAGCGTTTACATACCCGTATTCACTCGATACCTGCTTAGATAAAAATTTCATATTCATGAGAAAGCACTCTCTCGACGTATCTTTTCTATGAGAAAAATTCAAAATTGATAGTTATAATTAAAATGTTAAATAGGGATATATTTGTAAAGAAATATAAGTTAGACTTTTTAATATAAAGATGACCATATATGTAGGACATCATAAAAAGTAAAATAAGATCAGATAATCGCAATGAAGGGATTATTTTTTTTTGTAGTTCATTTTCTTCTTGTGGATTTCTTGTCTCTTTGTTCACAAATTTTTCACTAAAATTCATTATTATCTTCGTCAAATAAAAAAATCGATCAATTAATATTCAACACGTACGTCGTACGGGGAGATAAATTCTCAATGTTTTATATAAAAAAATTCATTACATTAATTACAAAAAACAATAAATAGTCACAATAATAATTAAATCAAATAAAATAACAACATGAATTCAGTTGATATTTTGAAAGCTTCACATCTATGGAAGAAAAAGACTAAAAAATAAATTATTTGTATCCTCTACAACCTAATCGTTGTAACATAAATGATATAGAAACAAATACTAAAAAAATAGTTACAAAAATTTTCAAATTAGATCATAGATGTCAAGAAAATAAATTTTAACCATATATTATTATAATAGAATTACATTATGTGTCTTTAGTTATTGGCGTCACACAAATAAATGGATTTTTATTGCACAAAAAAAGAAGAATAAATAAATCAGTTGATTCGGTCTAAGCTATTCTGAACTAAATTCTCATTTATAATATAAGTTATTTTGAAATAGGTTTCTAAGTTATTGTGAAATAAATTTTGGTTTCGATATCATCAAGGACTCTGTAAAGAAAATTTTGAAAATCCAAATTATTGTGTAACATCATGATGATGTCAGCAAAAGAGCTGAAAACTTACAATTGAGAATCCAAATCTAATTGAAAATTGTTGTATTATATATTATATGATATGATTATGATTATTTGCAGGTCAATCTCTCTCTCTCTCTCTCTCTCATTCCTAATTCAATTTAAATTGGTTTGTTTAAAATTCCTTTTTTATTAGACTCTCTATTTTGTTTGTTTAGGATTGATTATACTTTCTTATTGTTTGTTCTCATATTATTTTAGGGAGGAAATGGAGAATTTTTTCATTAATGTTTCACGTCTTACGACTTTTATAAGATAATTTATCTTTCTATGTGAATAATTTTTCGTAAAATTTTTCAGTGTGATTGTCATTTTACAATTATTATTATTCACCTAGGTTTTGACTTAGATTGACATTGCTGAAGCTTCTTCAATAAGCAGCTTCTACCATGTTAGTTAAAACAACTATTGTAAGAAAAATCAATTTGGTGTTTGGTAAACATTTCTGCTAAAATAATGTACGATTCAAAAGCAATTTTTAAGTGTTTGGTAAATTTAATTGTTTAATTATATTTACTAAAAAGTACATGATTTAAATATTTATTATTATATGATATCCTTATTTTTTTATTATGAATAATATGTAATATATATGTGATATTTCACAAAAAAAATACAAAATATCGACAAATAATAATTGAAAGTGAAAATTTATTTGAAATTTCTTTTTGACGGAACAAATTAATTGAAATTAACTAATTAATAAAAATTGACTGTTTGGTGTACAGTCTGAAGAAAAATCATGATTATATTTGTTTAGTAGGTGGATGTTGATGCGAGTAGGTTTGGTAAATGGTAATGCCAATGATAATGGAATTGTTGGTATTGTTAGTTATTTTTTCTCTTGAGAATAGTTCTACAAAACAGGGCTACTTGGCTAAAAGCTTGGTAATTCACTTAGTGGTAGATGTCAATTACAGGAAGGAAGCATGGGTCTTTTGAGAAGTGGAGAAATTCAAACCCCAGTCGGCAGATTTGCTACTTACGATTACTGGTCGACAAGGCAAGCAACTAGAAAAGCCATATACTTAAACATTCTAGGATCATCCGTTTTCAAGTAAAATAATACCCTCTTACAATATATTCAAAAGTTCAGTTTTAACACAACTTATTTTTCAACACAATTGTTACTTTATGGATAATGGACATCTATTCATTCAGCTTCTTAATGCACTAAAAATTGTATTTTCCAAGTTCACTTTCTAGCAAAGTTGAGTCGCGAATAATTGTGTTGCAGGAGAAGTGTATTTACTGCCATCCAGAGTTAAATAAGCCTAAGATTATGTATACAGAATGGTCTTCATCATTTGAACAAAGAGGAAATGGCAGCAACTGCTGGAATCACAGTTGAGAAACTTGAGAAATTGCTATTGCAAGTATATTGCTTTCTATGCAAAAACCTAGACTGATGGGTCAAGATACTACTTTTTAGGTTCACTATGGAAAATAACGGAAAAAGTCCTATGTATAGACCATAACAATCCTAGACTAATTTGGAGATTAGAGAATATAAAAGAAAGTAGTTTTTAACCCGTGGCTTGCACGGGAAGATTAATTTTTAAAAAAAAAATTATAAGAAGTTGAATAATTACTCATTATCAAATTTATATATCAATCTGGCATATCAAAAACATGTAAAGAAGTAATAATTATATATAAACACTCCAAAAGGTTAAAAAAATGAAGGAATAAAAACAAAAGTAAGCACAAAAACCTAAATAAATTAATTTGAATTGTTGAGAAATTCTTTGAACACTGCATTTACAATGGAATTAATTGTCCAGCAATCTTTATCACAGATCTCAACTCATTACGGTTCCTAACCCTCGAAACCATGTAATATATAGTTGTCAATGACTGAACATAGGTTTTTCTTAAAAAAAAGTGAACCTGGGAAAGTGATTACCATTAATTATGTGATTTCCAAGTCTTGTGATTATACGTGTTATACCATTACTCATTCCAACCAAATGATTAATATTCTAAAACAACATATAACATCAACTCATGATTGGGAACACAAAATATCTTTATCTAATTCAAAAATTTAGATATGTGAAGATCTTAATGTAAGTCATTGTTAGAATGTGATTTACAGGTTGCATCAGAGCTTAATTAAGTATCAAATTGGTTTTGTAAAACCATTTAGTCATTAACCACATCAACAGCACCAAATGTCAGTGCAAGTATGGCCCTTTCATTGACAATTGATGCAACATGATCGTCTAACTTATATGTATCAAAAGTTCATTTGTACCTCAATGGTTGCATTCCCATGATCCGTCCACCAATTGTTCCACATATAATACTTGAAATCCAATTAAAAAGACGTTTCAACTCAATACATTAGTTGTCTGTACCAAGATTTTGAAGTCTATGTTCTTAGTCAGCCATAAGGCGTTAGTCGCGTTACAGTAGTCCCACAAGTAGGAAGAGTTAATAATTGCATATACAATCTTCTGTCTATTTTCCCTTTTGGTAACACAGTAGTCTTATCCAACGCTTCAAAGTAATATCTACTCATTATAGATGCTTAAAAAATAATTTAGAGGTAATATGGTAAAATTATCTCATTTTGTCAAATATTTTGTTAAGAATTTTTAACAAATAGCAGGACTCATTTCTATTGTAAATTGAATATTCATAGGCACTAAGGAGAAGCCAAAAATAAATAAATAAATAATATATATATATATATATATATTATATTTAAAGTTTCATCACACTCTTCTAACTAGCACATAGTAACTATGATATTTAAACCAAAAAAAATCGTAATTTCTATTTTGCATATTTGGTGATTTCAATATATAAAAATGCCATATAATTTTCAAAAGAAGAAAAAAAAATTAATACTTTAAAAATAGTGGAAATTTTGAACTCTAAATGAATTTTATTTATTTATTTATTTATTTTTGGAACCAACTTTACATGATTTTTATTAATACGACATACATGATTTTTAAACATTTAAATTTAGAAATTAATTATAAATTGCAGGAATACTTTGAAACTTTCAAAAATGGGAGAGAACAAAATTGCTATATATTTATTAGTTATAATCCCTCTATTCTTATCTTTTACAACTTTAGGAAGAAAAGTAAGAAATTAACTATGGAAAGTGGACCATAATCATGTGGACAAATAAAAATAGAATATTGGTCAAATATACACAGAAGCAGATATAGAGTGTTTCATACTCTGGTCTTGGATCCCACATCGCTTGTATAATGTATAATTGTGTGTCATATATATCACTTCGCGACTAACAAAATTATTATGGTTTTGTTAGATGGTGTGTGGTGTCTCTGCGACTTGTGTGCTTTGCATTCCTGTAAAAAAAATTAATATGGACTAAGATGAGAAAATATTCAATTTAACTAATAAAATATTTAAAAAAATAAAGAAATTTTATTGAACACAAGTCCGTAGCCTAAATAAATATTTTCAACTACCTTTCAAATGTACACTGAGAAATCAGTTGCCTCATTCTACCACTGTATATAAAATAGGGGCTATACATAATAAAGACCATACTTTAGAATTCTAATTATGACGAATTATTTTGCTATAGAACTACCTTGAAAGCATGAGATTTTGGAATTTATCCTGAGGGATCTTGATTCGAATAAAGATTGGGAACCAATGATTAGCTATTCAAATAATCAAATCTTCATAGATCTGAAGATTTCTTCATTAGGGATCTGATCACACAAAAATTACACCGAGATTTAAGGGAAAACCATGAAAAAGTGAGATTAAATAGCGTGAAGAAGTTAGTTGAGGAAAGACGGGGAAACATAAGAGGAAAGTAATAAAATATGGAAAACATTTTATAATAAATAAATATATGAATCATATATTTATACAGCGTTACTGTAGAACATCCACCGCCAAAACGTACCACGCAGATTACCATTTTTTGGCGGGAAAAAGATGTAGACTAACTATGCTCCATTAATACATAGATAGATAGATAGATAGATAGATAGATAGATAGATAAGGAAAAAATTACATAAAAAATGAAATTAAGCCCAGATAGTCTGAGCTGCGACGCAAAACGACTGCATGGAAGGAGGATGGCCTCTGGATTTAAGTGCCTATGCAGGACATGCGGCCGCGTGGGCTTAACCAAACCTCTGAATCCCCATTTTTTGAAAATTGCAAATTCAGACCATGTGCTTGCCACTACCTTCAGTTTTGGTCCCTCACTTCTCAAGAACACCATTTTAATCCTTCAAATCTTCTAATTGAATTTTTCACGCCTGGATTTTCTGAGGTAATTCTTCCTTGGCCTCTTTTAGGTTTTCGTCCTGGTGTTTTGGTTTTCCTTGAAGTTTGACATTTGTTAAATTGATCCTTTGTACTTTGGATCACATCAATTGAACACCTAGGCAATAAAAAACTCATGTGTGTTCAAGAGTCTAAATTAAAAAACAAATTGGAGCCTTTGAGTCCATATATAAGTTCTTGATTTAATTACGAAGAATGAAGTAAGTGTTCTTGGAGTGCCAAAAGTTTTTCCAATATATTTTTTTATTATTCTTTTTAAATCAAACTATTTTTTATTAATATTATAAGGGAATTTTGGAGACGGGAATTGAACTTTAGACCATCTTGTGGAAAACCCACTTGGATGCTACTAGTTCACTTTGGTCTTGGCCAATATATGATACTCAACATCATCGGGTATCTTTTAAGTTTTCCCAATATATGATTCACAACAACATCTTCGTCCGGTAAACAAAAATATTGTAATTTATAATAACACAACTTAAGAGCTAATTAGTCCAATCAACACCCCATATGAAAATTTTCTTGTAACCTAAGAAGCTATATATTTCTTTATGTGGTAGAATTACTATTTTTGACAAAAAATGAAAGGGTTAATTTCACAAAAGGTCCCCAACCTTTGCACCTTTTATCAGTTAGGTCCTTAATTTTTTTTTCAATGCCTTAAGTCCTTAGCCTTTTATAAATTCACTCGTAAGGTTCTTTATGATATTTTTGCTGTTAATTTTTAAATAAAAACAAAAAAATCTGAAAAATAGTGTGGAACAATTTTATGTATTAATGAATACAGCAAATTGTTACAAATTTGATTTTAAGAGATTTTACAAAATAATTGAAATCCCTCTTGTGGATCCTCTGATTAACGATCGAACTGTTGAAACAAGGGTCACGTGGCTTGAATCCTGAACTTCAGAATTTCAATTTGATTTGTTGAAGACTTGAACTTGTTGAATCTTCAAAGAACTTGACGTCTGGACTTGGATTTGGCTTGAATTTCATTTGTAGAAGATTTTGATCTTCCGGCTTTGACTTGACTTGATTTAACTACAGGGTTTTTGTTCTCTGACAGCTTTGACTTGATTTTGGGATAATTTTAGCGTCTTCGGGTCTTCAGGTTTTTGTGTACCTGTGACTTGTTATTTTCATTGAACCGAAGACCCATATTTATAAGGAAAACCTAGTGTTTTAAGAAAACGTAGAATGGGCTGTGGGCCGAGTTTTGAATGTAAGACGCGCCTTTAAGAGTAAAACGGGCCTTCTACCGATTAATAGGCTTTTGTTTAATTTAAACAAGACTTACGAGTTTAAAATATTTAAGTGGACTAATTCATTTGACATTGGCCCAATTTATAAAATAAACCCATAAAAATTTTGATGTCTACAAATGCCCCTTTAAGATTTATCGATTTATTATGAAAATAAATAAATAGACAAATCTTGAGTACATTTAAGAAACTTTAATGTAGAAAAAATTTTGATTGGACAGGACATCGTATGACAAGAAATGCATTTAGAAGTCAAGCCCATTAATCACGAGGAAACTTAAAAGACAAGAAACTAAAAAATACCAAATTAGGTAATTTAGTTTTTGTTTTTTCTTGTTTTCCTCGTTTCATTTTTTTTCTTTTGCTCCAAGACTTACCTTAATTCTTGTAACTCTTTTCTTCCAAGACATTCCTTATTTTGACTTTGATTTTCCCGTGCCAAGAATCCCATACGTCGGCTTCTTACTCAATTATTTAAAGACACCGTTGTACCTTGGTAGGGTAGTACTTATTCGTTTGTTCCAAGTGACGGCTCCAGTGAATTAAGGAAGCCAAAATTTGAGTTGAGTCTTCACTGTTCCACAAGTCAAATTTGGAGAAAAAACCAATTTATTTTGGCAAGGTGTTTGGAGTTGGTGGAACTTGTTCAATGATTCCATGGATTAAAAACTAACTATAACTTCCTGCCATTTTGTTTTCTTCTCTTCCCCCCTTCTTTTTTTTTTTTTACTCATGGAGATTTTGGTTTTCACGCACTTATTAAAGACCAAGAATTAACCCTTTGTGACGTGCTATGTTAAGGGTCAACGTAAAAACCTTTGATTCAATACATCCTATGTCAATAGTAGGGGTTGGTTTAACGTTCAATATATTTTATGCTTGGAGTGCACTTTCACGTGAGGCACATATTATGTTAAGGACGAGGTCTTTTAAATTTTCAAAATATGTACACCTATGATGTTAAAGGCTAAGAACTGTTTGAGGTCAAACACATCTTATGTTAAAGACTTGTTTACGTCCAATACATCTGCTGTAAAGGACCGAGGTTCTAGACTAATATATCTTTCGTTAATGATTTGAAGTCTTGGCTTTTTATCCAATGTGTCTTGTGTTAAGGGCAAATTAAACCTTTGTCCAATACACCTTATGTGGAAGATTTAAAGTTTTGGCTTTAGAAAAAAAAATTTGAGTGCAAAAGTTTTACACTTTTTTTTTTCAAAAAACGAAGTTTTTTTACCTTTTTTTTTTAATTGGAACACTCCTGTGCTCCGACTTCTTTTCGTTTTTTTTTAAGTTTCACGTGCAATCTTATTTTGATTTTTTTTTTAAGTTTCACGTGTTCTGACTTTGTTCTTTTGTTTCTTCCTCTTCTTTTTTTTTTTTTTAAAATTTCCTAAGTTTAATTAAGTCTTCACATTCCATGCCATATGTTTAATTTTGATATGTGCTGATTTATAATTCTCCTAATTTTCTTGTTCTTCTTGTTTCTTAGTTGCAGGGATGGAAAAATCAAATTTTAAGAAGAATCAAGACTTAGACTGGTATGGAATTTCATAAATTAATTGAAGACAAAACTTACCTTTGCTTTGGAAGATCTGAGCACACGTGATGGACTTAAAATTTGTGTTGATAACGCAATGACACATTGTTCACCTTCCATTACCCAAAATTGCTTGCCCAAACTGCACATGATGCTCTCAGTACACATCATGAAGATTTACATCAACATCCATACTTATGCCTTCTGTCTCATCATTCCCAAAGCACGGAATTTATCCCTGAAGTAATGGTTACAGGAAGAATTAGCAATAGGGAGATTCGATGGGGTAAAGATCAATTTAGGCATAAAGACATCCTTTATTTGGCAAAATTTTGGAAATGGTCTCTCTGGATTCAGAAACTTCTTCAGCAGATGAAATGCAGGCCTAGCTTATGCAGTTGGAGCCACTGCTCTAGACTACGATCATCCAGATTCTGCTGTTGTCAACCTTTGTGAAGCTTGGGTCCAACAACTAATACATTTGTGACTAGTTGTGGTGAGTTGGGTATTTTTCTTTAGGATATCCGAGACATCACTGGCCTTTCCATTCTGGGAAACTACTACAAGGAAGTCGTGCCCAACTCTTCAGATTTGACAAATTTGCTTCTAAAATCTTGGTGTTTTCTTCAAGCTTGTAAATGAGAAAGGATCTGATCACATTAGCTATGAAGATTGGATTAATTTCTGATTTCGCCAAAAGAACTTTGTTAGAGATCCTCGCAAGTTGAAGGCTTATAAAGAAATAAATAATGAACTCCGGGCCAAATATTAAGTAGAAACCAGTGAGGGAAATTGTGAGACCCATCCCGATTGACAAGCCAAAGAATATTTCTCGCAGAGATTCGAGCCACTGGGATGACTTACCGTCTATTTTATAAGCTAAAGAAGAGGATGAGTGAGAAATATCTGCTTATTTGTCCTTTTGGCTTTTTTGCTTTATTTTACCTTCCGGAGAAGATTATATCACAGTGGGGGCTTTCAAAGCGGCTTCTAGAATGGATACCGGAGCTAATTACAGCCTCGTTCCTCCAATTTTGGCTAGCATCTACAGAGGACTTACACAGATTTCTAACTGTCTACCTAGTTTAGACCTTGGCCAGATTCCTTACTCATTTCCAAGACATTTTCTTTATGTTGGGATTGCAAAGTACTTCGCACATGGGATTTATGATTTACTCAATAACAGCACAAACTGTCTGAGAGTCAGGAACTTTACAGGGATGTTGAATGTTGTCTTACCTTGGGAACTTGGAGTAGCCAATTGTAGGAGTATTAATGAATTCCAATGATTTTTGTTGGAGTCCAATCGAACCGTCTCCTTCTCATGGCATGTGCAAAGATGAAATTTGAAATTCAATGATGTAGCATTTATGATAAGCATTTGACCTGGATTTCTTTCTTACCGTAGAGGATCTTCCTACATTTTAGAAGCTTACAGTCCTAACAGGTTTTCAAGACAACAAGGTTTTAGATAGAGACTTCTGGGTTAGCCAATCAGCATGGGTATTTCAAATGTGACATAAACTTGTATCGAGTTTGGTTATTGTTAACCCGAATGAAGAGCTGTTCTTTATTCCCTCTCCCGGTGTATGAAGAAGTCAGACAACTCTATGTTGGCGCAGAGTACATAGATTGGTGGAAAGCTAAAGTCTTGCCAAGCTTCCAAAGCATTTCAGTTCAGAATTTAGCATCAAGTGAGGGTTTTGATTTTGACTTGGTACATCAAGCAAAGGTAAAATGCCAGTGTCAAAATAATTGGTTGTGACCTCTCAAGAACTTCCTAAAAAAAGAGATCTTAGTATTCCAGCATATAGAGGTGCAAAGAAACTTAAAGTTTTTCATTATCCATCAATGATGGCATCACCTCTTGACCATGTTAAAGATATATCTGCAGCAATTCTTGAGAACAATGAAACTACTCGAGATCAGGTAAAAATTTTTATTTATCATTTTCCTTTTTTTATTTTGCATCTTTTTTGATCTTCTACCGTTTGACTTCAGGATCCCACTTCAAAGGAAAGTCAAAGGCATCTCGTACAAAATAGTGCTGATCCAACAGTTTTGAGAGTTAGCATCAATATTGACAATGAATATTTGACTATATCTCATCGATTACGAAATCAAGGTATGTCTGTTTTTCTTTTTTTTTTCCACGATCTAAAATAAAGCCTTTTTTTCTTAAACTTCATTCTTATCATTTTTTCTTTTATGTAGACTTTCCTCTAGTTCCTGAAGAATTTTCAACTTTACCCAATTATACTGATAAGGTAATTGATATTCTTGAAGATATTGAAGAATTTATTAGCTATAAAGACTTTTCTAGCAAATACCCCAGGAGCATTGGTAGAGGAGTCATAGCATCCAATCAGGATTTAGTTGAAGAAATTCTTGATGAGGAAGTTGAAGTAACCTCTACACCTTCAAAGATTAACACCCCTGAAACTGTTCAAGAAGCCTCAGACAACATGTATTTGAAGACTTTGAATGTTGTCTCTCCTCCAACTATGGATGCATAGAAACTGGCCACAGTCTACTCAGTTATTTATGGACTTCTTCCAAATATGACTAAGGATCTCCCTTTCTTCAAGATGTTTTGAAGGGGGCATTACTCAGTTATGCATGCTTTATTTTTGTTTGTTTTCTTGAACTTCAAGCTCCATAATTTGAGAAGAGCTAGTGTAACACCCCGGGTTCTAGTTACCCGAGACGTTAACAAATTTTCTCTCTTTTAAATAAAATAAATCAAGAGTGGATATAAAGCGGAAAATATCTTGATTCAATAGTGATAATATAAAAGATAATTTGTCAGTGATAAGTCAAACTGTTTTACACGACATCAAAAGTTTTCTAAGTGCTTAAACAAAGTTCGAGTCATTCAAAATAAAGCTAATTTAATTTATTTTGAAAGCCATATTGCTCAAGGCGTCTCCTCCGACTCCAAATCTGTAAAATATTAATTTTGAAAGGGATGAGTATTTCATATAAATACTCAGTAGATTCAACGCAATATTAACCAGTATATGCTACAAATATACACATAAAAATGCAATTCACATATCATAAGTCTCAAATAGTCTTTACTAAAAAACAAGCATCATATGGTAAATGCAGGTTTCCACTCTCGTCTCATGCCCTAAGGTATATAAAATACTAGCGCGCTTAGTAACATCATAGTATGCATGCAAAATCTATGCATAGCAATAAAGTATATGCAAAAGTCTTGTCTCATCTCATGCATAAAGTAATTAAGCTCATCCAAATAACATATAAGAATATAAATCACAGCTCTATATACAATTCATAGAACAACCAATTAATATTAACGCTATTTGTGAGAAAATATCTTTAGAAAAGACTCTACCTTAAATTTCTCTGAGTCAAGCTAATGGGCAAAGCCTACTCACTTTGTTCTTCACTCCTCGTCTATAAAAGAATATAAAGCTCAAATTAGGATTTTTTTTGTGAAATGAGCTATTTAAAAAGAATTATTTTTAAAACTAAGTTATAATAAAATAACTATATGAAATGTTTAAGGGTGTAGTGCCCAATGTTAAAATTTAAATAGTTAAAGTCATTAAATCTCATATTTGATGGAAAATAGAGCTTTAATCAAAATAAGTATAAACTAGTTTAAGAGTTTAAATAAATAAAGTCTAAACATAAACTAAAATTAAAATCTTATAAACTTTCAAAACTAATTTGAAAGAATCCCAAAATAAGAGACGAAATTAATTGAAAATAAAAGTTTATAGGCTAAAATAAATAAAATACAAGTTTCTCGGCCCATCCGGAAGGGATCAAAATTCCGGGGCCAAAGATAACCCAAATCGAAACTTATATACTTACTGAAAAGAAAACATAAAACATTGGGGGCTGAAATTAAATATCCCCAAAGTCTTTTATTTACTTCCCAAAGCCCCATTTTCATTCGAACGCAGAGGCTCAAAAATGGAAGGGGCAGCTCCGATTTCATCACCCTCGCAGGCAAACCCGAGCCGAAGCACAGCACCAGTCCTCTATGCGACGACACCAGCCGCAAGAGAGCGATTATTGTCGAAAGCACGACGGGAGACGTAGAAAACCAAGCTGAAATTACTTAGGGATTTACCCCTTGATTCAAAAATAAACCCAAAATTTCTGTATAAAAGTGAAGGTAAAGGCTTGGACTCGGTTCTTAGTTGTGAAATGAGTTGAAAGAGTGAAGTTTTGGGGTGAAAATATAGAGGTTGTTTTGTGTGGCAGTAGCGGTTGGCGGCGGTGCACGGTGGTGGTGGTGGTGGTGGGTTAAATGGGTGGTTGAAGCTATAAAATGTTGTTCCATTTCCTTTTGCTTACTGCCAAGAAGAAGTGCTTTATCAATGTTGAAGATGTAAAAATGGTCTTGGTTTTGTGTACATGTAGTGTGTATGAATGTGAGAAATATGAAATTTTTCCATAAATATGTTGAATGTTTGAAATGGATTTGCAAGGGATGAAATCTGTGTGTGTGTGTGTGTGTGATTGGAATTGAAATTTAAGGATGAATCTTTTCTTTGAAATTTATGAATGAAGAAGGAAATGGTGAATGTTTATAGAATTTACCCAAGACAGAGAGGGGAAAGAACGTTTGAAGAAGAGAGGGAGATGGAGAACCTTAGGGGGCTGCTGGGTCTAATTGTTGTTGAAAGTGATGGTTTGGAAATTATATATATAACACAATTTTGGCATAGGGCTACACTAAGCAAAAGGGTTGAATGAGAGACCATCATATGAGGCAAAGTATTTTGAATGCTTGGTTTAAATGTAATAAATTGAAATAAGAAATTAAGTAATTAAATTTTTTTTAGTAGAAGTTGGCTAATGACTGAAAGAAAGTTTAAAATATTAATTATGTTAACTTATTTAAATGGCTTATTAAATGGTAAGTAAATAAATAAATTCTTATTTAAGATAAATCTTTATTATTATGTATAATTAAATTAGGTTAAAGAATTAGATTCGAAGAAATTGGTAGCGACGTGACTTAAGAATTTGAAATTGTAAAATTTATAGTTTTAAAGTTTTCGATCGCTACAACCTTACTCCGTTAAAATAAATTTCGCCCTCGAAATTTAACTTACTTGGTCTATGAGGTCAGGGTATTTCTCACGGATCTCTTCTTCTTTTTTCCCAAGTGACCTCATTACTTCCATCTCTACCCCACTGGACTTTAACTAATAGAATCTCTCGATTTCTCAAGACATGAACTTTCTTCTCTAAAACGAGTATAGGGGTTTCCTTGTAGGATAAATTTTTCTGAATCTCAACATCTTGATAGTTCACCACGTGACCCGAGTCAGATATGTACTTCTTCAATAATGAAACGTGAAAAACATTATGTACTACTGAAAGCTCAGGCGATAAGGCCAGACGGTACGCCACATTCCTGATTCTTTCCAATATCTCAAATGGTCCTATAAACTTCTTAGTTTTCCTTTCTTGCCAAATCGTAGGACACCCTTCATTGGTGCTACTTTGATAAACACTTTCTTGCTGAGTTGGAACTCCCAATTTTTTCTTTTCAAATCAGTATAACTCTTCTGTCTATCTTAAGTTGCCTTAATTCTGGATCTGATCTTTTCGTTCTTTGCCATTGTCTCCCTTACCATGTCTGGTCCAAGTAATTTCCTTTCTCCAACCTCATCCCAATAAATTGGTGATCGACATCGTCTACCATACAAAGCTTCATAGGGAGCCATGCCAATCGTGGCCTGAAAACTGTTATTGTAGGCAAATTCCACTAATGGTAGGCGTTCATCCCATTTTCCGCCTAGGCCCAACACGCGGGCTCTCAACATATCTTCCAATGTTTGGATAGTGCGCTCAGATTGTCCGTCTGTCTGGAGGTGATAACCAGTGCTAAAGTTCAACCAGGTGCCCATGACGGTCTGAAGACTTTTCCATAATCTCGAGGTAAACCTCGGGTCTCTATCTGACATAATGGCAACTGGTACCCCATGTAGTCGCACAATCTCCTTAACATACATTTGGGCTAGTTAATCCACATTGAGAGTCATTCGGACCGGTAAGAAATGAGCAGATTTTGTGAGTCGATCTACAATAACACAAATAGCATCATAACCTCTTACTGATCTAGGTAGACCCACTACAAAATCTATCGTAACCTTTTCCCATTTTCACTCAGGTATATCCAAAAGGTTAAAATAACCCTGATGGCCTCTGGTGCTCGGCTTTAACCTGTTGACATATTAGGCATCGAGATACAAACTTTACAATGTCTCCTTTCATATTTCTCCACCAGAAAGAGTCACGCAAGTCTCGATACATTTTTGTCCCTCCTGGATGTGCTGCAAAATGAGCCGAATGGGCTTCAGTTAAAATTTCATTTCTAATTTGCTCATCCGTCAGAACACAAAGTCAACCCATAAACATGAGTACTGAATCAGAAGCAATCTCAAATCCTGATCTCTGATGAGCCCCCACTCCATTTTGGATCTTTTTCAGAAAGCTGTCATTCTTCTGAGCGGCTACTGACTGAAAGAAAGTTTGTAAAATATTAATTATGTTAACTTATTTAAATGGCTTATTAAATGGTAAGTAAATAAATAAATTCTTATTTAACATAAATCTTTATTATTATGTATAATTAAATTAGATTAAAGAATTAGATTCGAAGAAATTGGTAGCGACGCGACTTAAGAATTTGAAATTGTAAAATTTATAGTTTTAAAGTTTTCAGTCGCTACAGCCAGCAATTTCTTTTTTGGCTTATGTTACCTGATTTTGTAGTTCAAGCTTTTGCATAAGCTATGCAATTTGGACATATTTTTCCTCCAAAACCATGGTTAGTTTCTCGATGGTCAATGCCATTTTTGAAGCTAGTCATCTACTTATTCCATCATGACTGGTGCAAAGGATTCTTTAGATGAAGAGTAATCAGCCCATCTTCGTGGAGAAACAGTTTTAGTAGACCTAGAAACAGATCTACTGCTTGAAATAGAGTCCGACTTGGCACTCTTTACCAGATTCATAGATCTTTTAATAGAATTGGGACCCGTTTTCTAGAATTTGAGGGTTTTGTTGTTGCCCTTGTTTGAAAACTTTCCTAGTGGCGCAACCAGTTGAGTTTTTCTAGTTTTCGTCTGGACTCATGTTGCATGGAAAATTTTAGCGGGTGTCTCCTCAGAAAAAACCACAATTCCTTTTTCTTTGTCGTTTAAGATGTTTGATTTTCTTGAAATTTGAGAGTTTGGTTAATCAAAAGATGAGAGGCAAGAAGGTCCCACTGGGTATGCCAAAAAATTTGTAGAACAATTATGTGTATTAATCAATACAACAAATCGTTACAAATTTAATTTTGAGAGATTTACAAATAAGTGAATAAACCCTCTTGTGAATCTTCTGATTAACGATCGAACGGTTGAAGCAGGGAACACGTGGCTTGAATCATGGGCTTTGGAATTTGAACTTGATTTGTTGAGGACTCGAACTTGTTGAATCTTCAAAGAACTTGATTTCTAGACTTGAATTTGGCTTGAGTTTGATTTGTAGAAGATTTTGATCTTCCAGTTTTGGCTTGAGTTCATTTAACTGCAAGGTTTTTGTGCTCTAGCAGCTATCACTTGATTTTGGGAGAATTTTGGCGTCTCCAGATCTTCAGGGTTTTTGTGCACGTCTTTAGGGTTTTTGTGCACTAGTAACTTATGATTTTTACTGAACCGAATACCCTTATTTATAGGGAGAACCTACGGTTTCAAGAAAATGTAGGACGGGCCGTGGCTAGACTTTAGACGTAAGACGAGCCTTCTACTGATTAATAATAGGCTTTATGGATTTAAATTAAAAGACTTTAGGGCTTGAAGTGTTTTAAGTGGGAACTTGGCACCGACCCAATTTATAAAATAAACCTGTGAAAAAAATTTTATGTCTACAAATAGTAAAATTGAAAAGGAAAATAAAATTTTCCCACCTACCTAGTTAGTTACCAATTCTATCACTATCCCTAACATAATTGAAAATGAAAAATACCTGGAACATATTTCTTTTTTAGGGAAATTCTTATTTTTTTCTTGTCATTTCTAATAAAAGCGAGAGGAACATGCTGCAAAATTGTGAGCCTCTTTTTTTGCTATTGAAAATAACTACCAGAATTTGTCATTTACACTGTGTTGAAATATGATTAGATAACTAGGTAGGTAAGATAGAAACATATTGCTGCTCTCAGAAACGACACAAAAAATAAGAATTTCTAGAAAAAAGAAAAATAATGCAGGTATTTGTCATTTTCGATCAGCTTATGGACTTAGTAAAGGAATGTTTTTATTTTTCTTTTTTTTTTATTATTTTTACTATATTTTGGAAATTTTTTTATTTAAAACGTAAGGGGTAAAAATGTTATAAAGGACCTTATGAGTGAATTTATGAAATGTTTGGGGGCTTATGCCATTGAAAAAAAAGGATTTGGGACTCAACTAATAGAAAGTCTAAAGATTGGCGACCATTTCCATTTTGAAACTAACCCAAAATGAAATATGCTAACTAGAGTAATTGAAACTTTTAAGGGCAAAAAAAAAAAAAAAAAACCTTGGACTACTTAAAAGAACTTCCCTCAAAGTTGGGTGACTCGTATTGAAAATTTCCGTACCCTCTTTGACAAACTTGCACCGCACATGAAATTCCAGAGATAACCCGACCGCTTCCCCTAAGAAAAAAACAGGAAAGCAATCTTCCATTCACGCACTCTCTCTAACATTCTCTATTCAATGGATGAAGACACTCAGTCACTTGCTCAACCTCACTCGAACAATAATGCTAGCAGTCACTTCACCTCCGCCTCCGAGCACCTTCTGGACAACGGCGGCTCCGTTCCCGAGCCGGTGGAGGCTGTGTTCTCCGGCGGATCGAGCAGCGGAGCGAAATACAGGCTCCTGTCTCCGGCGAAGCTCCCGATCCCCAGGTCCACTTGTATTACAATTCCTCCTGGACTTAGTCCGACGTCGTTCCTCGAATCACCAGTTCTTCTGTCGAACATCAAGGTCACTGTTGTCTTTTTAATTGAAATTACTTTTGCACTTTTTTGCTCCTTTTGTATGCTGAATTACTGAGAAATTGCACAAATAGTAGCTCGGAAGATTCAGATTCGGATCCGATACCCAGTTTGTGCAACAAGGCACTGCTGCATTAAATGTTAATGAATAAAGCTGCTAAAATAGCTAAAAGATCAAGAATTTCTGCCTTTCTGTGCTACGAGTACGACCATGCTTGGTAGAACCCACTCTTGTAAAGCATATTTAAGAGGAAGGGTAGCTATGTAGTTCTAAATTCAGAAGCTCGTCTCAACTTGGGTACGCAAGATAAGCTAGAGTTGTAAAATTAATTGGCCCCCTTATTTTTAGTACTGACGTCTACTATTGGTTATATTCCCAGCTGAGTGACTTTTGCAAAACCAGCCTTCTACTGAAGGAAGGATCTCCAGGTAGCTTCTTCCGCGATGAGTTTTAAGTGTCCAACTAGTATTTACCTCAATTGCTACTGTTATGAGTATTGTGCAACTCATTCATATTAAGGGCTTCTAGTGAATTGCTGTCTGGGTAGTTACAATTTCATAAGCGGAGATCTAATTTAAAGCGACCTGAGATGAAATAAAATTTTTAACACTTTTGTTAATCGAATTATTTGCTGATAGGTCAGTTGTTCTGAAATAAGTTATCCACTCCGTTGGTCGGTCATTCCCAATGTAGTTTAGAGGTAAAGATTTTTGTAATTTAAGGGGCCAAACGTGTCATTTTAATGATATTAGAGTGCTATCAGTGGGGAATTTCAGTGATTTATTGACTCAACACGTGGACTTCCTATTGATTTGATGTTTGGTTCTTTTTTAGCATAATGCAGTTTGTTGGCTTTTCTTTTACATATAAGTGCTCTTTTGGAGAATATTTAATGTTATGTATTTGGGACCATTGGATTCTGATGCTTGCATTAAGATGTATTATATTGTTTCCTTCATGGAAATAACTTCTGCACCTATGAAACTTTCTTTCTTTTTGTAATTTACACTTTAAAAAAGATTCAGAAGTTCCACTGGTGTTTCTTCTAGTAATGAATCTTTCTTGGTACTTATCATTTTTCCTGTGTGCTGTTCCCTGGTGAAAAAGACGTTGAATCCAAATAATTGAGCTCTGTGAATGCAACTCCAGAGAATTTATGCTGTTCTCATTGTCAGGATCATGCCTGACATCTGTCTCAATTGGCATGTCCTAAAGGTTTTGCACTGTCCTTGGAATTTGAAGAGTTGTTGACCTTTGAGGTGTAATGGTATAAAATTAATTTCCTAGTTTCTGAGTATATCACCTTTGTATACGGAGGTAGTAAAATTTCTCTGTAAGACATGAAAGGAAAAAGACAGATAGGGAATGACATCCTATTTGAAGTAGAGTTTTAAGTTAATATTTCAATTGTTTCTTTTCCTAGTTTGGAGAATGCATCCTGAACCACAAGTCATTAATTCCTCTCTTCTCCTTGTCCATGCTGCAGGCAGAACCTTCTCCCACCACAGGTTCCTTGTTCAAGCCCCACTTGATGCAAGGATATGGTGAAACTTCGGCACTGCATCTGGAAAAAAATTGCTCCGGTGGCAGTAGTAGTGATGAAAGAAAGGCCAGCAGTTTTGAGTTCAATTTTCATGCTGGATCTAGTTTTGCATCAGGATTATCATCTAAAGGATTAATGGTAATACTCTGGAAATTGTTATTTGGTTGATAGAATGCCCCTGTCATTTCAAATATTTTTCCTGCTTCTAAAAATCCTCTGGGAGGGAAAATAAAAAAAGCTTAAAAGAAAATGAGAAGCTAGAATAGGTTTGAATGAAATGGTGAAAATGCTAAATGTATTTGTACAACTAAATGGTGGGCTAGTGCAAGACATAATCTTTTATTAATGGATAGTAGACATGAGGAGTTAAGAAGGCTTATTGTCATCCTAGGAAAGCCAAGGTAAGAAGTTATATTATAACCCTACTAGTGGAGAAAGCCTCATTTGGCTAGTGCCTAGCAGTGAAGGGAATGATGATTTAGGTG
Organism: Nyctanthes arbor-tristis; assembly: GCA_963692815.1. NCBI lineage: Eukaryota > Viridiplantae > Streptophyta > Magnoliopsida > Lamiales > Oleaceae > Nyctanthes > Nyctanthes arbor-tristis. The sequence continues at coordinate 22,870 of CAVNYN010233720.1, forward strand.
GTTGAGTTATATTAGCATGTACTTGAACAAGAGCACACAAACAATGGTGTGATCTCATTAACAAGTCAAAAGAGGGCTAGATCAAACTTCATTTTTTCTGCTTATCTTTTAAAACCAAATCCAAATTTCATCACGTTGAATAGATTTTTGGGAAACTCACTATGGAGCTGTGTTAACCACGAAACTATTTCTTCATCTCCCAACTTTTAACTCTCAGTTGCCATAGCTGAAATGCAAATTTCTTGAAACATGTTTTCAAATATTTGGGCTGATTATGGGTAATAATTTCCCAATTCATTCAAATGTGTCAGATTCCTGCAAGTTTGAACCTGCCACAGAATGGACCCTGCGGTCAAGTTCAAGACAATTGCTTTTCTCAGTCTCCGGCACCTTCGTCTTTGGCTACATGTGAGCGGCCAAGTTTGATAAATAAAGGACTCTCCGAAATTACAAGCACACATGCTTTCTCGACTTGTGGTCCTGCTGCTGAATTAAATCAGGGAGGTTACTTGAATACAGGCATCCAAGTGTCACCTTCTGATCATAAAGATGGCGTCTCAATAACAGCTGAGAGAACATCAGATGATGGTTACAACTGGAGAAAATATGGGCAGAAACTTGTGAAAGGAAGTGAATTTCCTCGAAGCTATTACAAATGTACGTATCCAAGCTGTGAGGTGAAAAAAATTTTTGAGCGTTCTCCAACTGGACAGATAACAGAAATTGTCTATAAAGGTTCACATGAGCATCCGAAACCTCAATCCTCCCGTAGACATCCCGGTGCCCTTATGTCTGGGCAAGATGACAAAATGGACAAGGATCTATCAGGGACTGGTCAAGAGGGTAATTAAACAAGATCTTATGATAATTCTTCCTTCCCTGTTTTCCTATTCTGCTCTGTACAGTCTACTTGCAAGGGGAAAAAATTCTCATCTTTTCCTTTTTTTTTTTTTTTATAATTTCTTTTGGGTGAACGTTATTGAAGACAAGTTGAGCGCCAATAGTCTGTCTGGTAACATGGACCCAACTATCTCCCCTGTGCTGTCTCCTCAGCAAGTCGATGAGGACGGTTTGAAAGGATCAGGGTCACAATTTCGAGGCTTAAATGATGACATTGATGAAGATGATCCCTTTTCAAAGCGGAGGTAGTAAAAATTTTACAAATGCCTCATATTTATGATACTTATTCCTACAATTACCTGTGTTGTTAAATATCTGAGCAGGAAGGTAGAAGACGGTCTTGATATTACGACAGTTGTTAAGCCCATCCGTGAACCGCGAGTTGTCGTCCAAACTGTGAGTGAGGTTGATATACTTGATGATGGGTATCGTTGGCGGAAATATGGGCAGAAAGTAGTCCGAGGCAATCCAAATCCCAGGTGTGTGATTTTTTGTTTAATCATCAAATGGTTGAAGAATGAGAGGCGATGGTCCCCCTCCCCTTCTCCCTCTACACCCTCAGAGGGAGGGAGGGAGATGGTTCAATCTCATGCAAACTGAAAATAAGTACCTTTTTAGTAGAAAGAGCATTATTATAGGATGGTGCAATTTTATGCAAAGTAAAAATAAATGTACTAGAAAACAAAAAAACGTGGGATTTGTTTAAGATACAGGTAAGGCGCAAGCTTTTATAATTTGGAATCTCTCAGACTAGGTTATCTGAGTTATACGGAAAGTAATTGAATCAGTTCAACAAGCCATTAGTCTCGTGGGCAATATCTGATAGTCTGGAGTTTTCTGGTGCTGAACAGTATGGAAATTCCGTGATGCTCCCCTTCAAATGAGTTTGTCACTGATGGGGGGGGGGGGGGGGGGGGGGGGGGGGGGGGGGGGGGGGGGGGGGGGGGGGGGGGGGGGGGGGGGGGGGGGGGGGGGGGGG